>JAFMSR010000451.1:0-50906 GCA_022818135.1 Saxidomus purpurata
ATTGATTTGGAAACTTTATTTTATAATGTTATGCATGTTGGGTTGTTTTACCTCTTGTATTACTGCTTTGACTTCCTCCTCTTTGTGCAAAAACAAAAAATATTACTAGTACTTTTAAAAGATAATCAAATTTATGAGAAAATTGTCATGCGGTAATAAATTTATTTTGAAACTTTTGATTTTTTTATCTATTTATATCTATAATTCAGTAGGGAAAAACTAAAAGGCTGTGCAAACTGGCTTTAAAGGGAAACTTAAATAAATAAATTCATTTTGGCAAATAATTTACAAATTCAATTACTCACATAATGGACAGACTATTTTAACCGGTTTAACACATTATTTAACCATAAAAATATATTTTTGTATATGCAATTCTACTTTCGCGAAAATGGCTATTTGCTTTTTTCAGTTACTCCGGTTAAACAATATTGCATCTCTCTGCGATGTTTTGGATACATGAGAGATATGGCTATATCAAAATTCTTTTCTGTAAGGAAACGACAAACTGCTCTTAGTTTATCGTGTTTAAATCATTTAGACAGGAATGTGCTTATCATCATGAAAGTAAAGAAATAATCCGGCACTACTTTGCGTAAAGTGCTCGCGCAAAAGTCTGCTACTAGATGTCTCCAGTGATCGGATACCCGCCAAATTTTCTCGTTATTATTAAGGCGTTTGCCAACAGGCGACCACCTTAAAAATGATATGTGTTTACAGTGGTAACCTCTATTACAACCTATAACTTTATTATACATTGTATGTTTGTTTTGTGCATTACGGCGTGCTTGCAGCTTCGTATCTGTGGTATTCGTTACTTGTAGCACTTAGCGAAACGTTGATATTGTACAGTTTGATATTGCATGAACATGCGTTGTTTCTCTTGCAGCCATCGTTAAAGGCCAATTAATTAGTGAAAATAGTTTTATTTCGCTTTGTGTCGCACACTGCTAGAAGGGTATTTGCCCTTGAGTCATAAAATCTAGGCATGCAGGCTACGGTAGATAGGTGGTTGCATCGTTATTCTATGCATTTCTAGTATAACTATTTCATGCTATATAATACCAATGTATTGAAGAAACTATGTGTATTCTCATACACTGGTTCTATGAAATACACCAGTACGCCATTGGAGTCATTTGATAACATCCAGTTCACTCTTTTTTTCGACGACTGCTACCTAAAATATCCTTAAATCTAGTTCAAGTATAACCGGATGCAACAGCTTTTTTCCCCAAAAACACTTTTGTTTGCCATTAACTACATATTGAGTGGATATTCCGCTTATATTTCAGCTAATGAAATTCTATTTGCGCCAATGAAAAACGATCTTTTAAAAAAAAACTTTAAGGGTTTTGAGTAGTTGGTAATGATTGTCAACCAAATTTAAATATATGGTGGGAAGGCTGTTATAAGGTGGTAAAACATTATTTTTTAGTAATTTATTTAAACACTTAAACATTTTGTCTACTTATATCCATACAAGAGAAGTTTTTGTAGCTGTAACCTCATATGCAATATGTGGCTTTGTTTTGTGTTTGTTTTGTGAAATGCAGCGTTTTCGAAGTTTAATGTATGTCGTAGTATTCCCTGTAGCAGTTAGCAAAAACGTTGACATCAGTCGACGTAAATGTTACACGTAGAGCTGTACCTTTTACCTCACCTGAGCACGAAGTGCTAAGATGAGACATTGTGATCGCCTTATGTCCGTCGTCTCTCTGTCGTCTGTCCACACTTAAGCTTGTGTATGAAATAGAGGCTGCATTTTTCACTGGCTCTTCACGAAACTTTATCAAAATGACAAACTTGATGAAATCTAGGTCGACTTTGAATATGGATCATTTAGGGTCAAAATCTAGGTCACGGGGTAAAATCATAAAAAAACCTTGTGCGTGCAATAAAAGATTGCATTAATCATTCAGTTTTTGGATCTTCATAAAACTTATTCAGTATAATTGCATTGGTAAAATCTAGGGCGAGTATGAACATGAGTTATCTGGTGTCAAAAACAAGGTCACGAGGTCAGATCATAGAAAAACCTTGTGTATGCTATAGCGGTTGCATTTTTCATAGGATCATCATGGACCTTGATCAGTATGATAGCCTTGATGAATCTAGGACGTGTTCGACCATGAATTATCTTTGGTCAAAACAAGGTAACGAGGTCAAATTATAGAAAAACATGTGTATGTAATAAAGGTTACATTTTTCTTGTTTTTTCATGAAATTTTGAGAATATGATTTTCTTAATGGAATTTAGGGTAAGTATGAATATGTGTGATCTGAGGTCAAAACTAGGTCACCCCTTTAAAACCTTGTGTATGCCATACAGGTGACATTTACAACCCAATCATAATGTAAATTGGTCAAAAGGCTGGCCTTGCCGAGGTCAAACAAAATGTTTGTGTTAATGATATAAAGTTTAGAGTTGAAGTTTGGTCACACATTGTCATAAGCCGCAGATGAGCGATAAAGGGCCATCTTGGCCCTCTTGTCTAAGTTTGAGGATTTGTTCTTCTGTATGTTTTTCTCTCTTTTTTTCGTTTGTGTATTGTTTCGTATGAATGCTGTGATTGATGGTGGTTGGTGATATTCTTTTCTCATTTCACACTCGGAAACATCGGATGATGTTTGCTAGGGGATATGTAATAGCAAACCTCCAAGCAAACCTTAAACAATTCCACAATGAAAACATGATGTCTGATCTAAATACCAAATGAATCTCTCGAATTTGTATGCATTAATGTCTATTAATATTCGCGAAGGAGCCATTCTTATTATTGAGGAAAGCGGCCAAAACAAACAGGACATAACCTTTTGCATGGCCGGAATATTCTTTTAACCACACAGTCTTCTTTTTATTGTAGCTTTTCTTGAAGCATTGCCTACGAACGATAACTTCATACTGTACTTTCTATGGACTCAATCGAAACGTGCGACTACCCTTGTTCATTTGCATGTGTCTGGCTTTACTTCAAATACATTTATGTACATGACTTCAAATGTCACAGATCGGTATCTTGCAGTTAGGAAAAGTATAGTACAATACACAATAATCGTCCTTGCATAAAGCTGTTAAAAGAATTCAATCTATTTCACAAAACTCTGGTTGCCATGGCAATGAAAAAAAAAAAACATTCTCAGAATTTTTAGGTCCAGAGCTTTAATATTTGGCATTTAGCAATGCCTAGCGGGCCTCTACTACAAGTTTTCAAATCATGAACACAGAGTCAAAATTGACTGTGCCCTAGGGTCACTGGATTATTAGCCTCAATATTTCGACTGCAAGACCGACCGATTTTACAAACTGATATTATATGGATGTCTGTCTTTACGGCTCAACCAGTTAGATTCAAAACTGTGGTGGAAATCGAACTGATTTAAATTTCCTTTTTTGTCACTGCAAGATGAATTTTTTTCACACTGGCATGTTCATTTGTTGTTATTAACCATAAATAGTCATTAAAATATTAATAAAATGACAAATATTAACTAAAAATACTTGTTAAACCTAACACGGTACCTGTCGTTTACATGTTGATGTGTAAACGTGATAACCAATGAAAACGTTTCCTTGAATTCAAGCTTATTTTTACACCGCGGGAGGTTGCACGCGGAAAAACGCATACCGCACACTTGAAGTAACCGCTTACAATTAACTTAAAACATGATATATCTGCTATTTTATAGTGCTAAAAAGGCAACAGCCAGTTTACAATATTTGTTAAGATCATGTTCGAATGAGTTATATATATAATATAGATCAAGTAGATCTACTTATTATGCGATCACACGTTAACCGAAATTCCGGAATACCCGAGAAAAAAAATCTTACACGTACATTATTTGATCGTGACATGTGTTAGGCAAAATAGTTCTGTTATCAGATCGTAGTTTGAGTATTCCCCGTAAAATACTGAGGTTGTATATTGAAGCGATCAGCTATTTTCAAAGCAAGACTCGCCGTGCCGAACATCAAAGGAGCGGCACAGAAATCATGAAGTCACATATTCTAACAGATACCAGACAAATTCAAATACTTACTGGATTAAAAACAAACTTTCATAAAACTATCTGGTATTAGTCGACATTTCTGAAATATTGATCAATCGTTTTTTTTCTTACCTGAATGGCCAAACATCCACGTACTTATTTTGCGTGAATTAATTCCACAAATGCTTACCATTGACGTGTTCCATTTTAGGGACAATCGTACTCACATCATAGTTTGTGTGCAAAACTTCTGCTTTTCACAGCCGATATGGTATATTCGACGTGAACACAGCTTTGTACGGTTAGTAACAAGAATCAAGTGCGCTTTCAAAAGCATTTTAGACACGAAATTTGGAAGACTGTCAAATTGTTATAAAAACTTTACTTTACAGGCAAACAACCCACGAACATTTTGTTTTTATTTAACCGTAGCTGGAAAACATGATTTCATACTGTATTATTTTGGTAAAGTACTCTGGAGAAAATAAGCGTCAATGAAACAAAACACATACATGTTGCAGATCTCTCAAGATCACTTTACTTACGAGTGCTACATAACTAAAAAAGGACGATATTATTACATGCATCAAGAATCTCAATTTTTAATAAAGTTTTATATACAATGTATGAGAATATACATGCCGAAGCTTTAATATATTTCAAATGTTATATAATGATCGAAAATGACAGACAGCTTCTGTCGAAAGTCAAACACATTAAATTTTACTATCAAATATTCTGGTTATTGTTTGATTTACAGCATGTTTAACAAAGGTTTGGGCATCATCAGATCAGATTGCCTCGTTAGTTATCTGTCATGACCTTCGATTATCTTCACCTTATAGAAATGATTCACGCAATATATCCGTGCGGTTAAAAAAACCTGTCTAGAGTACCTGTATAGTACGTCTAACTGACCTGCTGCGAGGAAAAGTTATGCAGCAACGAACACTCGGCTGGCAATGAAGTTATTAATATGGATTGGCATATACATATCACATTTGACATTTTTCTCTCGGAGCATTTGATTATCGGCATCTTTTGAGTTCCCGCGCAAAATATGCCCGCCAAATACGAGAAAGCCACGTGCTTTCAATAGGAGATTAGCAAAAGGTTCTATATTAAAAGTTTAATTACGTCCGGAAATACCCACATCTGTTCTAAATTCCCATTTATGTTATTATGTTCAGAAAAACACTACAATAGGCACGGACCTATATTATATAGGTTCTTGACAAAGGTAATACTTTTAACCAGGAATAGAGTGTTCCTGTTTTAACACGATATACTGACAGCCTTTCGGAAGATACAAAATGAAAAAGCCCCATTTACTTTGATGTACTTTTCACGACCTTACAGATATGTACTATTCAATAAATATGCATAAATGTTTACTCTTCCATTGGAGGAAATAAAGATAATATACCTATCAAAATGACATTATTAACGACTCACATAAGTATTACCAAAGACCTATAAACTATATTATTTGTTAGTATAGGTCTTTGGTATTACCTATTCCGTTGGCTGCGTATTCAAAGGATTTTCCGCAGTGCATATTTCAAGCGGGTGAGGTTTAAAAATATAATCTACCGATAAACTATCGCGAGGTAGAGTTTTAGCGGTGTAATCAAAAACACGTTGACATGTGTAGAGTTTATAAGTGTTATGCATAAAAAACATACAAGTTTCTGATCAATTTTCACTTAGATCTATATTGTTTCTATTTGGAATAAGCTTTACAGGTATGTATTTTTTTCGACGTAGTCGTATACTTTTGATTTGAACTTCCGTTGGTATGGACGCGTTGCTAACCAACTTCGTTATAATGTGACCAATCAGAATCTGCAAATTATTGGCTAGCGTTTCGGTACCGGAATAAGCAGTGTACTGCCCGGGAGCCTTCTGAAACACAAAATGTGTATATTTTTTTATATTATAGTTATTTATAATAAATCATGTTGCAAAAAAAGAAAAAACAGAACACGTTATGTCAAGGTTTCTGGACAGTACGAAGATCAACTTTTGTATTCAACGAGGTGTTGTCCGGGGCCGGACATCTAGCGTCATTGATTATTGGCTAGCGTTTCGGTACCGGAATAAGCAGTGTACTGCCCGGGAGCCTTCTGAAACACAAAATGTGTTTATTACGTCACCTACGTCGACCATCTTTTTTTTTAAAGATGTTACTTGTTTCAAGATATATTGAGTTAAAATAAATATTTGGAGCCGTCAAAGTTGGCGACGAGATTCTGATCGCCGGCATCACGGACCTACATACACATTGAAAGAAAACGTTCCGCATTGTTTGGAATAATAAGTGGGTTGTGCGCGAAGGGCGGCCGTCGTAAATATCAAAAAGCCCTGGCGCACAATTTGTTGGGCTACTGGATTATGTACACTCAACAGGTTTAGAAACGCAAAAGTGGCAAAATATTTATTTTAACAGTGATTTCGTGTTTCAAATTTATTCAAATTTCATACTCAACAAAATAATATAAAATTGAATTCTTGTAAAAGTTTCGATAATTCATCACAAAAAATGACTTAAATAGAAATAAAAACAATAGCGTCATTCAAATAAAAATGTTCAACAGGAGAAATCTTTGCGTTTCTAATATCGGTTAAGTGTAGGTTTCTATATGCAATACCTTTTAAAACGACAAAGAGCAACGCTTGTGTTTTAAGCATAATATATTTTAGTGGACTTCAACCAAGTTTTTTTTCAAATCATGACCCTTGGGTTATATTTGACCCCGCCAAGGGAGTCACTTGATTATATTTACATGTAGATACATTTACATGTAGGTTTAAAGAAAAAAAATCTTCTAGTCTGAATCCACAAGGCACAGAGCAAAGGAAATTGTTATGTAACATTTCATAGTAGCCCTCTTCCAAGTGTGTACACATCTTGCCTCTCAGGTTAATATTAGCCCCCAACCACACACTAAGTTATATGGCAAAAACTGTAAAAATTGTCTTCTCCAGAACCACAAAGCCTGGAGTTTAGATAACTAGTACCGGTATGTAAAATTGTCTTTTGAACTCTGCTCAAAGCCTTCGTGGCTTGTTCGTCGTGGAGCAGGCACAGGGTCTCGACAGATACTTAACTCGGTATTGTTACTGTCGGGGCCTTGGCTAACTGACTAGGGGAGTGGTCCTGAAAAGTATGTTTTGCGAACTAACCCTGTAAAATATCTCCGCTCATAGACATTTACCCGACTTTCCTACTACGTTGTATTATACAGTAACTTTATCATTATATTACAAAGGAACTAACCCGTAAGAGGAAATTTTTGTATAACTACATACGTTTTAATTAAATATTTATACTGCTATACAGTAAATGAATCGTAATGGAAATACAACTGTCAAAATGTTATGATTGTTTATGCTTTGTAACCATCAGTGATTATTTCCTTTAATCATGCATGCTCGACATTAATAGTCAACTCATGGGCAAATTGCCTGACAGTGTGGTTGAAGAGTGTGTCGGTCTGTGAATACGTTTTGTATAAGGGGACGAAACATTTGTACAAGCGTAGATCATGTGGCGAAGGATACTGCAATAAGGTGACCAAGTTATACAGGGAAAGTCACCGTATATCTCCGTTTATTACGAAAATCAAAATACAAAATGCCATATAGAACTGTGTTTGCATTCCAACATCGACATTTCTTCAATACATTAACAGGATCAAATCGTGTTTAAATAGAAAGTGTATGACCAAGATCCAGATTTGACCGAGTCATACTTAAATTGATAGTTTGTATCATGCAGCCATTCTGAGCTATATTTATTTATTTATTAATATTATGAGCAATAGGTTTTGCTCTTTAACTGATCGAATAAAACAGGCATATGTTCACGTTGAATACCATATTTAAAAACACCAGAAAATGCATATACACCCGACGTTTTAATGTTTTCAGGCCATAAAGTTAAAACGCAGTATACTTTCTTTTCATGCCGAAATACGAAAATTGTTACATTAATCGTAAATATGTCCCTTTATGTGATGAAGTTGGCAGTTTCTTAAGGATGATAGAAATCTGGTACTGGTTCTTCCCCGCAAAGATGTTAAGGTAAACTGTCATCCTGTTAAAATGACCAAAATACGATTGAAACGGGCGTGAAACTCGCCGTACAACAAGCATCCTGATTGCATCATATGAAATATGACATACATGTATATTCATGCTGTCAAATTCTCATTAAACATACTATGCAATAATTCGTTTTTAGCATGATGATAAAGTGTCCGTAGTTTCCCTTTTAACGATCGGTTTCATGCAAAACGGTTGCGTCTACAGCAATAATTACACGTATGCAGCCACAAAAGGATCTGGCACGTGCTTTCTGTACGTGCTTACGCCAGAATAGATGATGAACGGACAGTCGAAATGCCGTATGCTAAATAGGCATTTGAAGTATCTTTTCTTACCTATTTCTATATGATATTGAAGTTTGAAAAAACACTTGGCAGGGATAAGGTCGTGATTTTTTTATATTAAAATCAGCCTATGTTGAAGGACTTCTCGGATCTTATAGGAAAACGAACTGATAAATAGCTTTGAATTCAAACTTTAATGAATTTGGCTGATGGCTTTACTTAGTTTCTACCTAAACCTTATCTTTTTTCTGTCCAAAATGTGACAAAGCGAAAGGAAAACTTAAGGGATCGTAACGCGATGCTTATCCGCAACCGCCCATCCCCGGTGCAGACAGATGGTTAATGACTTACAGGTTATAGTTGCTGACTTGTAATCACAGTAACCTTTCACTGATTGAGGGTCACGGGTTCGAGCCCTGCTACAGACAATACGAGTATAAGGATCTAGTACTGGTTCTTCCAAGGAAAGATGGTAAGATTAATTGCTCGCATGTAAAATGACTAAATTACAGGGGCGTTAAGCTCCTACAGCAACACTCACTTGAGATGCATGTACAGTATCGCTAAATTCAATTGAGGTTTGTAAAATTAACTGTGATCGTTTAATGTACTGAAACGATATTTCAAATGTTTTAATTAGTTTGCAGTTCGCTGTGTACAAACAAAGTCATGGTTGTCAAGCTCACTGACAGCAGGATTTCTACACATTTCTCATCTAAATGCAACGTCCTTCACCTTTGAGTATTGTGACTTTATTTACAACATTCAGTCTCGGTTTATGATTGTGGGAAACCCGAACATCACGTTTGATATGTTTAATTGTTAATCCTGTTGCATAAAGGATACACATTAAGATTTACAGATACGCTTAGATCTTTAAAATCCAGTTAAATGTTGGTTTGTTTGTTGTAGGGTGGGAGTTTAACGTCCGTTCTTTCCGTATTCTGGTCATTTTAACAGGCGGTCAGTTTACCTAACACTCGTTCATGGGAAGAACTAGTTCTATCCTACGTAAAAACTGCCATCTTTCTCACATAAAGATACATGGTCGGTAGCAGGGCTCGAACCAACGGCCCTCAGTCTGAAAGGTTACAGTGATTTTAAGTCAATTACTCTAACCATTGGACAACGGAGGATGATATTAAATGCCAAATAGGAAGCGTACATGTTTGTGTTGCGTTTTAATACGGTAGCAATTCATGGCCATAATTTTGTATATCTAAAACTAGCAGAAAATAATTTGTGTACTGTTAGAATGGAGCAAACGTTAAGAATTTTGCTTGAATGGTATCTAAAACCCCGCATCCACATAAAGTATCCCGGGTACTAAATACTAGCAGAAAATAATTTGTGTACTGTAAGAATGGAGCAAACGTTAAAAATTTTGCTTGAATGGTATCTAAAACCCCGCATCCACACAAAGTATCCCGGGTACTAATACTCCTCGCTATTACTATTGTTCACAGCAAAACTCTTTGCGAGAGAAGGCAAGGCAGAATAACTTAGACATATTTCATTTTTTACAGTCTATTTTTTTTGATATATCATAACACTAAATCTATATAATTAGTAAACAGCAGCTTACTGATGGTAACACTATGAGAACAGTCTATAGGTTGTCGATCTATTAATGAGGCAAACTATGAGATCAATCTATAGGTTGGCGATTTATTACTGAGACAAACTATGAGAACAATCTATACGTTGGCGATTTATTACTGAGACAAACTATGAGAACAATCTTTAGGTTGGCGATTTATTACTGAGACAAACTATGAGAGCAATCTATAGGTTGGCGATTTATTACTGAGACACCTATGAGAACAATCTAAAGGTTGGCGATTTATTACTGAGACAAACTATGAGAACAATCTATAGGTTGGCGATTTATTACTGAGGCAAACTATGAGAGCAATCTTTAGGTTGGCGATTTATGACTGAGACAAACTATGAGAACAATCTATAGGTTGGCGATTTATTACTGAGACAAACTATGAGAACAATCTATAGGTTGACGATTTATTACTGAGGCAAACTATGAGAGCAATCTTTAGGTTGGCGATTTATTACTGAGACAAACTATGAGAACAATCTATAGGTTGGCGATTTATTACTGAGGCAAACTATGAGAGCAATCTTTAGGTTGGCGATTTATTACTGAGACACCTATGAGAACAATCTAAAGGTTGGCGATTTATCAATGAGACAAACTATGAGAGCAATCTATAGGTTGGCGATTTATTACTGCTACAAACTATGAGAACAATCTATAGGTTGGCGATTTATTACTGGGACAAACTATGAGAACAATCTATAGGTTGGCGATTTATTACTGAGGCAAACTATGAGAACAATCTATAGGTTGGCGATTTATTACTGAGACAAACTATGAGAACAATCTATAGGTTGACGATTTATTACTGAGGCAAACTATGAGAGCAATCTTTAGGTTGGCGATTTATTACTGAGACACCTATGAGAACAATCTAAAGGTTGGCGATTTATCAATGAGACAAACTATGAGAGCAATCTATAGGTTGGCGATTTATTACTGCTACAAACTATGAGAACAATCTATAGGTTGGCGATTTATTACTGAGACAAACTATGATAACAATCTATAGGTTGGCGATTTATTACTGAGGCAAACTATGAGAACAATCTATAGGTTGGCGATTTATTACTGAGGCAAACTATGAGAGCAATCCATAGGTTGACGATTTATTACTGAGGCAAACTATGAGAGCAATCTTTAGGTTGGCGATTTATTACTGCTACAAACTATGAGAACAATCTATAGGTTGCCGATTTATTACTGAGACAAACTATGAGAGCAATCTGTAGGTTGGCGATTTATTATTGAGACAAACTATGAGAGCAATCTATAGGTTGGCGATTTATTATTGAGACAAACTATGGGAACAATCTATAGGTTGGCGATTTATTACTGAGGCAAACTATGAGAGCAATCCATAGGTTGACGATTTATTACTGAGGCAAACTATGAGAGCAATCTTTAGGTTGGCGATTTATTACTGCTACAAACTATGAGAACAATCTATAGGTTGCCGATTTATTACTGAGACAAACTATGAGAGCAATCTGTAGGTTGGCGATTTATTATTGAGACAAACTATGAGAGCAATCTATAGGTTGGCGATTTATTATTGAGACAAACTATGGGAACAATCTATAGGTTGGCGATTTATTACTGAGGCAAACTATGAGAACAATCCATAGGTTGGCGATTTATTAATGAGGCAAACTATGAGAAGAATCTATACGTTGGCGATTTATTAATGAGGCCAAGAAAATATAGATTCTATATTTGATCCACAATTTTTATCCATGAATATTTACATTTATTAACTATAAGATACGTTCGATACAAAGGATCTAAAACGACCTTAAAGAGAACCTTCGGTGAAATTAGTACCGCATACTCTGTAAATTCATTCGCTGTATCAGGCGACGAGGCACTTGATTTACCACTGTCATAAGTGAAGAAATCTGTTATCATCAGTGAGGAGTATGTGCTGCTTGTGACTAAACTGTGTCTGTTTGTGACTAAACTGTCTGTTTGTGACTAAACTGTGTCTGCTTGTGACTAAACTGTGTCTGTTTGCAGACACATTGTTTTCTTGACGCTGTTCTACCTGTTTGTTCTTCATTAGACACTGTCACTTAACCTTGAGCAAGCGTTTCTCGATCTCCGAAAACCGATGTTTATTCGTGTGAAAACTGTCAGCTTTTTTTCTTCCTCGACGCATTTATTTTTGTGTGAGAATCGTTCTTTCAATACTTCTGTAGTGCTAGGCAAACAATAATGTACGTAACTTCGGATGTAATAAAGAATATACTATCCATGGGTGAGTTGTAGTGAATGTTTTCTCAAACTTACTCGGCCTCGTCAGCTATGGCACCGAAAGTCGTAGTGTTCACCGGAAGTCGTAGTGTCCATGCCATTTGTTCCAACGACCTGGATAACCATCTCCGTTTTATTATTCATACAAGATGAAATTTTTCTAATGCATTGCCCAAGTCTTTATTTTCACTATTTTCATTATAACTGTTGCCTTAAGAAATAAAAAGTCCCGTTCTATTGAATAATATCGTAATAACTTCGTAGGTAAAGTTTATTCCATTGTAATGTGTTAATTAAATGACACAACTTTGATGAATATACATAATTTTCATTACACAAACATACCGCATTATATTATGTATATCTATATATTCAAGTATCAATACATAGCCTGATAGTATACGATAGTTTATTTTCAAGCCATTATCGGTAAAATCAGCGTTTTAGCGTTTTAAAATATGTTTCAGTACCATAAACATTCATCTATGTCAAGTTGTGACGTCCAATTTGTATTATAACGTCGTTGAGCTTCTTTTAAAATACTGACACACGTCCTCAACTGATTAAGTCTCTATAAATCTATTCACAAGCTTTACATTTGAAGTTTAGTAGGTATATGTGTTTTGCATGGTTCCTATAGCAGTCACCGGGGAAAAATCTTCACAATAAACTTGAACTATTTCTGCAGACTTCTGCTTTTACATCTCCACATGTAAATGACATCATGTTGTCAAAATGACGTCATTGTTTTCCGTTCTTTAGAAAGAATTAAACAGTTTAATGTCACTTTTCTTTTATATTGTATCATTATGCAATTTTAGAAAATTAAAAGTAGTATCATATATCATGGATCACCTTGTAGTAACAAGACGAGTGTTTGAAATATTAGATTGGCCAATTTTCCGATTCAATCAAATGCTCTCAGTTCAGTAAAAAGGCAAAAAAGGCAAAAGAAAAAGAAAAAAGGCAAAAAAGTTGTTCTTGTACATATTGCCTCACTATCTCCAATATGAAAATAATTAAGTCACTTTTGCCCAATAAATAGGACTGTGACATCACAGAGCTAAGCTTCGCTCTACATTTTGTATTTTGATAGATGTTTCAAAATATTGCAAATTACAGTGTAAATATAACTCTCCGAATGAACTTTCGCATGCTGTATGTTTTATATTTGTTTTTATCATATGAGTTACCTATTTAGACTTACAGATATAAACTAAAGTACATCTTCAATTAATGCAAAAGCACGCTCATCGAATATTTCGAATGCTTCCCCTCTATGGCCGCGTAGCATACAATAAACACTACAGATAGGTAGATAGATATCTTAGATGAGACAAAACACATATTTACAACTTAATAAGCACAAAGGGAAAGTACACATATAAATATACAACACTTATAACTAAACTACATTTTCGTTCAGTTAGACAAGAAAACTTTAAAACATTTGAGACTAGGTGTACTAAATTGTCATATTTGTTTTATATAAGGGGTTATTCATAAATGTATAAATAAATGTGTATGTTAGATATTTACATTTTGTTTTTCGAAGTCATGTATACTGAATATCGAAATCTAGATATAAATAAATAAAAAGACCTTAACTTACACCACCTTCTAAATATATGATAAGAAAACTTATTTCAGTTAAATATTCGTTTGATTTTTCCTGGTGAGCCCCTTTTAGATCCCTTAAGCCGAAAGCGGTTTTCCAGAGAATACGGAGAGGAATTTAAAAAGGGAAAATTGTGTTGAAAAAAAAATGGACAAAGTGTTCTTGCTCTGAACATGCTTAATACCCGACAGAAAAATGTTCAAATTTGAAAAGTCATAAATCAATTTATTCTATTCATATCAGGCAACGCCACCATACATGCCTACTAATTGCCCTTTGGGATATTTCCTACATTATTATATACTTTCATATTGCCCCGTTCACTTAGAGAGTTCGTTCTACTGCAAGTTGGCAAGGAACGATAATGAACGTTGGCAAGGGAGTGCGGTCCTAGCGATCAGCTGTACGGACTATTTTAATTGTTTGCAATCATCGTTTTGATGAGATTTATATGTGGAAGTTTGACAGTTTCTTACAACTAGATAAACTGTGGTCTTAAATTGAAAAATAAACTTTCATTTTCAAGTAGATGTAAAAGAGTTTCATTTTTAAATGGTACGAATATTTGGGGCACGCAATACCAGTTTTGGTAACGAAAGTTATTGGTACGTATATCAGCCAAGTATTGGTTGACTGGAAAGGAATTATATTTTGAATGGAGTCATAAGAAAGAGAAAACATTTTTGGAATGTATATCAAGATGATTTATTCACAATTTAAAGTACAAACCTGCATTCATGGGAAAAGCCTTGCGTTTTTCAAAACAAGATGGCGGACGGCAACTGAAATTTCTTACAGTATTAGTGACGTCACAGTTCCTACTAATAAATGACGTCACGTATAAACAGCAATATTGAATCGAGTCTATCAATACGCAATAAAGAAAATGTACATGGTAAAATAGTACGCTAGTTCTGACAAATTTCAAGATTCATTTATTGATGTTTGGTAACAGCATGCCATTACTTCATATTCAATATGAAAGTATATAATAAAAAGGTTATTGAACTTGTATGGTGAAATATTACTTTGAACGAGTTGATTTGGCGGAAACAACGAGCTTGCGAGTAAAGATTGTAAGGAGATGCACCACTCTTTTTTTGGTCAAAAGTTTGTTAATTTTGTGTGCAAAATGAAAATAATAGTTGCAACAAATTCTCTCTAGATAGCTATTCCCTTTGACATCAAAAACGTTTCTAGTGATTTATGAACAATATTCACTGAATCTCCTAAGAAATTTAGACAAATCTGTAAGAGCTACCTACCTGAGTGTATCACGGCAATAAAAATGGAAATGGCAATGGAAAATACTATCCTGCATTATTAAATGTCCCGCAATATACTTTCATATTGAATATGAACAAAATGACATTCTGTTACCAAACAACAATAAATGAATCTTGAAATTCTCACACAACTAGCGTACTATTTTACCATTAACGTGTTCTTTATTGCGTATTAATAGACTCGATTGAATATTGTTGTTTATACGTGACGTCATTTATTAGGAGAAACGTTGACGTCAATTTACGGTAAGGAATTTCAGTTGCCGTCCGCAATCTTGTTTTGAAAAATGCAAGACTCTTCCCACGGATGCAGGTTTGAACTGTGAATAAATCAACTTGATATAACTTCCTATAATGTTTTCTCTTTCTTATGACTACATGCGAAACACAATTTCTTTTCTTTACCAAAACTTGGCTGATATACGTACCAGTAACTTTCGCGATATCGCGTGCCCTAAAAAATTCAAACCATTTCAAAAATGAAACTCTTTTATATCTACTTGAAAATGATGCAATTTTGTATTTCATTTTTAGACCATAGTTTAGCTAATTGTATGAAACTGTCAAACTCCCACATCAAAACCTCATTAAAACAATGTTTGCAAACAATTAAAATAGTCCGTACAGCTGTTCGCAAGGACCATCCTCCCTTGCCAACGTTCAGTATCATTCCTTGCCAACGTGCAGTACCGTAGAATACTGAATGAACTCTCTAAGGCAAAGTGAACGGGACAATATGAATCTATTTAATAATAAAGAAAATAGCCAACAAGCTAGTATTTGCACAGTGTCCCAACTTAATACAATGGCGATGGACTCTTTCTAAAACAAGTATATACATGTCGTTTAGGTTGCACTATAGTTCACATTGATATTAGGCTTTAGATAAAACGACCGAAAACTATATTTGTTCAATGTCAGAAGTTTAAACTATTTTCATAATTATCAATAAGCCTGCACAATCTTTTTTTCGCAGTTTATTGCAGTATTCCTTCACGTTCATAAAAAAATCAACATTTGTACTCACACATGTACCATATCATTGTTTAAAAATGTGCAGCCATGACTTGTGACTGACACAGTTCATGTGTACTAATAAAAAGTTGCAAAACAACCCAGCCGTGATACAAAGACCATTTCAAAATATTTTGGATCGTAAACACTAAATATCTGTCATGACTTTGAAATTAAATGCAGGATTCTTGCTGTGAGTAACTTTTAAATATAACAAGACTGGCTTTTTGTTCGAGTACAAGCAGTCAACCATGCGCAAAGGCCTTACAAACTGTCAATGTTCGTATCTAACGAAAATCAATTGTGTTGTAGCGGGGTACTTGATTATTGCATATAACTAGCTTCATGTATAGGTAACATGATTCTGCACTAGAGACAAACAATCCAGTCTATTTTTATATCTCAACTGGATAAAAGTTTACAACAAAATTACGCAAATTACATTTGAACATGAACAAGATGTTGTACAAAGTTATGCACATGAATTTTATGTACAACACCATGTCTGTATCACGTGATTAGTTACGTTGCAGTATCTGTAAAGCAAAAACATATACAAGGTACACAGATACCAGGATAAAGTGACCAGCTCATTCATATTACAGGTTTGACCAGCTGAATGGGAATGACTCAAGCTAGAGGCGTTTTCGTCTGTATAATAACTGTGTGAAATATAAAAAAACTGTCTGCCACGTGAACACGAGAAAATGAGCATTTTCAACGTGATGATTAATAAATTATGTTTAGCGTTCGGTAACGTTATTTTACGTCAGATTTTGTAACAGAGCTTTACTTGTATTGTATCGTTACGTCATGTTTGTATTGTGAACTTGCATGTTATTATCCATATTTATTTTATGTTTCCCGGTGGTTTATCGAAATATAACGGTAGATTATATCCTGATAAACTCACTGTCCACTCAGTGAAAATTATCAACATTTTCTACCCGGAGTAACTTCAAAACGTATATCGAGCGTAATGAATGCAGGAAACCACACGACGATGACGTCGTTAAAATGACGTCATGTTAAATATGCATTCTGATGACGTTTCCCGCGATTTTCGATATTTTTTTAAAACAAACCAAACAAAAGTAGAGTTTGAGACATAATATAAATAGAACAATTGTTTGTTTTGATGTTAAAACACGATAATTTCACTCATGAACACCAAAAGTAGTTATTTTCACTCATGGCTGTGTCACTCGTGAAAATATCCCTTTCGGTTCCCACTCGGTGAAATTATAACGTGATATTATTACATCGAAACCAACCATTATCCTCTATACAATTTCCGTATTCGTTAAAACACTTTAGAAGATACCCAAGAGGATTTTTTTCAAACTGACGATTTTATTAACAAAAATAATACCTGGTTGTGACAAAAGAATAATATCTTTTTACTTGATCTGAGCTTTCATTGACTAAACTCAACTGAGAGGAATATTCGGCAAAACATATTCTAATTGTCTGAACAATAAAGTTCATTTCTATTGTAAACATAAGTAATAACGTCCAATGACGGCATTTTAAACAAAGTTGACGTAAACATTACGTTTCTGCAAAATATGTTAACAATAATGATGTTTTACCTGAGACTTCTATTGACATAATCTTGGTACAAACAAAAAAGTGGGGAATAAAACAATCGATTGAATATAAAACAAGAACTACCTTCGAAAATAATAGTCGGCGCAAAATTTAGTATATGAAAGCGATTGATAACTA
Organism: Saxidomus purpurata; assembly: GCA_022818135.1. Lineage (NCBI taxonomy): Eukaryota > Metazoa > Mollusca > Bivalvia > Venerida > Veneridae > Saxidomus > Saxidomus purpurata. The sequence continues at coordinate 17,899 of JAFMSR010000451.1, forward strand.
GATTTTTATAGTAAAAAAATAATTTTATTCAGTCGGAAGGCGCCAAACACAATGTGGGGAAAAACAGGATCTTGACTGGTATTCGAACCAATGTAACTTTCCTTGCAAAGTTGTACTTATGCTATCCCGACTGACTAGCTAGCCGGCCATTTATCACATGTGTCTCAAATAGAAATTAAACATTTATCGCGACATGTGTATAAGGAAAACAAACTTAATCCTTGTTTTTTCTGATAAATATGCTACTCAAATTATTGACAGTTACTGGCTGAGAAAGTATACAAAGTCTACACTTATAACTAACATAAATTTGGAGGTAACAACATTATTGTGTTGATAGTTATGAATTTTATACGTACTTAGATTATTAACCTATTCAAGAAAAACACAAAAAGCAAGAGTTTTTTTGTTTATTCTCATTCTCACTATATAGACACTTGGCTAAATGAAGAAATCTGAAATTATCGTATTACAAATCAAGTCAAATGACCAAAAAGACCGAAAAACAAATACTGCCGACCGAAAACAGCTTGTTTTTCTAAAGATAATATTTTATTGCTAGTTGTGATTGACTATTTACAAATATCTGAATTTATTTTAAGCTTAAATTATAAATTAACATTATCTTTTTAAATAAAAAGTTGTTTTCGGTCTGCATAAATTTTCAGTAATTCTATACACGCTGTATTATCCAATCAGAAGGTGCCTTACAGCGTATATTTCTCATTAAAAAAATCTTATGACGTAACGTCAAAAGTTGCGACTCACAACTGTAACATTTAAACGACGTTAAAATTGTAACGTTTTTGGAAGATAAGTGTTCGGTTACCATTTTTACTGTTGTATTTAAAAAAAATAGAAACATAATAATGTTTATGACACGAGTCAACGTAAGTTCAGTTCGATGAAGACGAAAGCTTCAGTAGCTCATTGTATCGCACTCGAACATAAAAATGTATTAGCACAATCGCGAAAGTGAAGCAGTGAGTTTTTTGTCGCTATTAGGTGGACAGAGGCACGCGCGGCATCAGTGTTATTTACCAAGAATACACTTGTGCTCCGACAGGGATTTGAGCACAGTACCTTCCGCATCCTAATCACCGAGTTATTGATGCACATATTAAAATATGTTTCCAGAATGAAAGCTGACGGCAAATCATTATCAATACATTATTTTCACGAGATAACAGTCATTTTATGGTTCTAAATTCATCGGTGTCTTATGGTACCTTGAACAACGTTTTAATTATACTAGAATTTTATTTTCCCTTTGCATTGTGAGACTGATTAACATATGCGACAATTTGTTCTCTATTCCCTAGCAACGATAAGCATGGTCAGAGAATCGATGAACACGTAGTGGCGGCCGGACAGTTCGCTTGCGGTCGTAAATTTACCGAAACCGACCGGAAAACCGCTGATTGTTTCGGTCATTCAATCAGTAAAAATCGATATTTGCTTGCGCAATATCAGCCCGGGGGTATTATGATGTACATGTACCATGTATAATATTACGCTAAAATAGAAATCTTTATCTTTTTGCATTCATGCCAGCTATCTTTTTGTGCTATTTTGTTTAAACGGCAACATGATAACAGTGAAATGAAGCAACGCTTATTTGAGCTATGGAGCTATTATAGATTTATCAGTTTAAGGGGGGAATATATGAATATACCCTAGCATTTTATTAACTTTTGTAAAATATACCCAATGCAGTGCTATTCATGTAATAAATTGTTGACAGGATCATGCCGACAAACCACATGAGATAATAAGCTATTAATCTATAAATTGTTCAATTAATTTTATTACATTGAAACATATATTGAAGCATCCGTATTTTATGTCTTTAAATGAAGTTTCACAACATAAATCATACGTGGTACCACCAACTTGTAATACAATGACAGTCACACTTTCACATTTTTCTTTTTTTCGCGCGATTAAAAGACTTTTGGTGTTTTTGTATCCTTAAAGCAATAAATTCTCTTAAAATGTAGTACAAATCTATTATTTAAATGTGAAACATTGAAATAAAAAAGTTTTCATTATGCATATACAAAATCGATGTCATTGATTTCATATTCCTGTTCGCCGTGAAAAAAACAAACATCACGATAGACAGAATGTGTGCGTCATCTTTGAATAATTTTTTGTGATTTACATGATGAATGTCTCATCTTACAAGGTGGATAGTACTATCGTTTAATGAGTCACAGTACTGTTTTCCGTGCGCCTGACGCCAACGTTACACGTGAGTAAAATCTACAGGGCAGAGATAAATGCGCTACAACATTTTCACATGCGTAGAAGCTAGAACGAAACACTTAAGTGTCGGGGATTATTTTGATATATGCAGGAAAAACTTTAAAAATCTTCTCTGAAACCACAAGGCCTAATAGCTTAGATAGTTAGCATGTGACATTGCCTAATTGATCTCTACTAAGATTGTTCAAATTATGATCCCCGAGTAAAGTCACTTGTTTTACAGAGGCTTATATATGTTTTTTTTTTAATCTTCTACTCTGAAGCCACAAGGCCTAGAGCTTAGATATCTGTCATGTGGCATTGCCTAGTGAACGTCTACCAAGATTGTTCAAATCATGACACCCGGGTCAAAATTGACCCCACTCGGGGGTCTCTTGATTTTACATAGGCTTATATAGGAAAATCATTAAAAATCTTTATCTCTGAAACCACCTCTACCAAGAATGTTCAAATCATGACCCCCAGGTCAAAATTGACCATTTCTGCTATTGGTGACCTTGTATAATAGCCAATGGTAGCCAGGTGAGCAATATAGGGCCCTCTTGTTTGTTCGTTTCATCTGATATGGCACTTGCAAAGACACAAAGTGAATAAAGTTAAACTGTTACAAGATTAAATGACTACCTGTGACATAATGGCGTAAATGTAAATAATCATAAGAGTCGTTGACAGAAGTATACTTTAGTCTTTTCAAATTGTTTGTCAATGTGTTAAAGTATTAGGTAAGCTCATGAGAAGTGAATAAAAAGTAAGATAAGATATTGCATGTACTCGTATTTACTAGTATTTAGAGCAGACAAAACTGCTTTTGATTCAACTGTGCTACTAAAGTGTCGAGTTGCCTTTTTCCCGGAGCAATAATTCGTCCCAGCTTTTCCTTTGTAAGAAAATCAAATGAAATTTTTTCACCATGCACAAATAAATATTGTGATAGATTTTAAACTTTCATAAATTTAAAGTTTAGTCAGGTTTATTTCATATTAGCGTACGGCGGCTTCTTCATATCAAATACAGTAATTTAATCCTGATGTTTGTTTGAGGTTTTATATTCATGCAGATTAATACTAAAACCATCCCAACCTTTTGAAACCCTCGTTGTGCATACTGCATATTAGATTACAATGTAATGTCTGCAAAACCGACTAAAAGCAAAAAGGTTCATAAAGCATACATTTATTGTCGGCAATTGTCAAAATGTGCACAAATAGCAAAAAAACCCAACATCACATTTATGACAGGTGAGATCTACCCGGACGTAAGGACTCTGAAAACAAATTATTTGTATAAAATAAGTGTCACAATTTGAAAGTGACATACAATGTACGCATGTGTATTTGTGTGACATTACCCCACTATATTATTTGTATGTAAGTACAATGTAAGACTATTTCCCGTGAAAATGTGTCAAAATCTGCACAAATTATTTTCTTTTTCACAGGTGTTACATCTGCCTGTTTACGTTGAGTTAAAACAAGTGTCAAAATAAGTCAATTTGCTACAATACATATCTAACTTTAACCAAATGCAGTCCTTTTAATTTACTTAGTACTCAATTTACACACGTCAAGGATAAAGGGTGCCGAGACTCGTTAAAGAGCTAACATTTAAATCGGTACAATCATCGTTCACTTATTTCCTCTTTATGTTATTATGCCATCCTGGTTTAAAGCAACAAGACCTACACAATCACCACGATTTAAATACGACATAATTCGACAACGTCCGTGAAAACTACGGACGCACCCGATCTGTATTACGATTACATTTTTAAGTGACTGTGCTTATCAAAAATATTGTAAAGGTAAGCGAAATCCTACAAATATTTTATATATTTTACACCAATTTGTAGTTGATATAATTTCCTTGCCGATATCACTGAAGCAAAAACGATCTTTTAAATGATGTTCTTTATATGGGTCAAACTATTGAGACAAATGACCCAACAAATCGACTAAAAGCTATGCAAGCCTTCACATTTCATACGGAAAATGCGGTGGTAATTTTTTAATTAAAAAAGGTAGGCGAAAGACCAAACTAATCTTTTTAAAATTTACACCATTATCAAGAGAAAAAATAATATTTATTTGTCTGACCGAAGCAAAAACGATTAATTAAACGTGTTTTGATTTATAAGGATTAAACCGATATTTCCCTTCTTTGTTTAATGTGTAAAAACGCATCCAATCAATTATGAAATGTTCCATATGTGGCTTTCTTTTTTATTTTTACCGCGGAACAAAACAAATGATCTAGACGAAATAGTTTCTTTGTCAGTGAAACGTAATGTTGACGTCATTTTCGTCAACTGGACATTTTTAAGAACTCGTTCACGAGTTAGCACTGGACATGTTTGTATGCGCATTTTAAAAAAGAAGTCAGTATTTTGAAGCTTAATCAATGCGAAATACATCCATACTACTTAACAAATAAAATTATACCCTTGTTTGAAGAAATCGAATGAAATTCAGAACAAGGGTACATTAGCGGTAGGATTTTTCAGAAACTGGACAATTTTAAGAACTCGTTTAAGCGATATTTTGGTCAGTAAAATAACGGGGTATCTTCTCTAAACAACGGTTACTGGTGCTCTAGCTAAGGCGAACCTCGTAAATGAAACTATATTAGAATTATATGCAGTAGCTTTTATTGCAACTGCATTTGAACACAAAGTCCCCTGAAAAAAATACAAATTTTAACGAAGGTTACATAGTTTACCCGTTGCTGAAAACGCTTGTTTCTTTTTAATTGTATCACCTTTAACTGTCAAATTAAGAGGAATAAGATATGCATACCAAAGGACATTTATGCCGAGTTTTCATGCTGTTTGGACACAAAATATTTATTTTATAGACAATACAGGTTTCACCGTCAATTCTTTTTTGTTACAGGTTACATACCACGTTCAGCACTTTCATGGTGTTTTAACCCTTATTATTGTTTCGATATGGCTTATTTAGCATTTTAGTTTTAATATCATTTGATAGCGAATTCAAAATACTACATTTTAGTATGTATCACACGAAAATCCGTACATTCAATCTGTACTTATTCATAAAAATAACGTGATGATTTGTACAAATTTTACGTGGGTCGCAACTTTTGACGTTACGTCTATACATTCTACTCGTCATTTCATCGGTGGTTGAAAGGATACGAACTTCCGAGCAAAAGCGAGCTTAATACAGCTGTGCCGAAAAATCGAAAAGTCTGACCATAAGACCCCTTTTACATACTAGTACTTAAAACGTGACACAGCAAGTAAACTATATCATCCGTGACTAAGAAGTTAAATTTGTTACCTTTATCATACCTATTCTATCAACGTAGTCGTTAGTAGTTTAAACATATATAGGAACTGCTACTTCATGCAAAACGTGAATGCTCCGTCTAATAAAACTGAGAATAAACCACGATTTTTCATCATTCTAAAAAGGTAGGTGTCAATTTTGTCACACTTTATTGCCTTTTTTCTATAGCATTATGCACTTATTTGCATGCTTTTTTGTACATACATGGTAATGGACAAAAGTCTCATCAAACCTATACATCGAATGAGGAAGATGGACTTAAAATCATAAAATCATAAAACTAACTGGTCGTGGTCAGTAATTTGTTTCTATTGCATTCGTGCAGGCGGCTCTTTTATTTCTTGTATTTGCCTATTTCAAAGAGTCTTAAGGAAGAAGTTCCCCATGTAGGTGGATGGTGCAATTATCAAATGATATATGAAGTTTACATAAACAGTAAATACTTCACAATAGACCAATTTATGGATGTCGTAGTGCATCTCATGTAACCAGAAATGGGCTACTTTTGTATTCGTATACAGCAATTTTGTGGGCGATTCTCGCGCCCGACCACGACCAAATTTCAGTCCAAAGTATACCTCGGAAACGAAAACTTTTCTTGTCAAAACTTTGACGGTCGGTTTTACTGTGTTCTTTGATAGTTTGAGACTTTTTCTGTCAATTCTGGATAAAAAAAATAGTCGCCGTTGGCCGGAGTTTGGAGGTGGATATTGTTGGGGGTAACACCTGAAGAAAAAACAACGGGTGAGTTCAAATTGGCTGTTGTAATGAGGTGGTTGTTGGTTAGAGGTGACCGATAGTGGAGGTTACATTGTATGCATGGTATTTTTACCACTACGTCCATTTCAAGATGGAATCTCCATATTGGTCAAACAAGAACTACTTTTAAAAAAGAAAGTCGGTGCAATGTTTAGTAAATAGATAGCTATATTTTCAAAGTAAAAAATACTTTTATTCAGTCGGAAGGCGCCAAATGTCACAAGGTTAGTAAGAAAACATAACCTTGACCGGGACCCATGTACCTTCCTTTGCAAAGTTGTTTAATCTAAAACCCTACCGACTGAGCTAACCGGCCACTTGTCAAATTTGTCTCCAATAGTAATTATTAAACATCTATCGAGGCATGTGTATCAGGAAATGAACCCCATCTTTACACGCCGCCTCTATTGAAATGCAGTAAGTAAAATTTCCATGGGGTGACGTAACTACTTTTAGACTGTAGACTGATTTCACAGTGTGTTCTTTTGTAACAAGCGGTCTTTTGATTTGAGATCGCGAACCAGTATAAATTTTACGGAAATAGCCGATTTTAAACGAATGACTACGAAGTTATTTTTAGTAAGGACGCTGGACGACAACGATTTAAAACGAATGGCTAAAATTATTTAAGTAAAGACGGTAGTTTCAAGCGTTGGTTCAAATGAAGTATTTTTTTTCGAAATAATTTTTCTTTCGTACAAGAATAATATAAATTGAAGCGAATTTATATGTTAGAATTCTAGACTTAGGAAAATAAAAAAGAGTATTATTTCAATGATTTGACTATTAAGCTATTTTTAGTAACGACTCTGTAACGACAGTGTAATTGACCAATCAAACGTAGTTTCAAGCGTGGGTTCGAATTAATTAAAAAAAATCCGAAATATTTTTTACCGTACGTGAACTGTACGTTGAAGTGTGCTATATGAAAAGCCTTCTATATTACATCAATAAGGCATAAGAATATATAAAGTGATGTTTATATCGAGGAGCAACAAAACTCTATCTGCTTCTCTGTCTTGAACTTGGAACTTTTTCGATTACTTCCCTCGATATGGAGAATGTTGTTCGTTCAGATTTAAGAAAAACATACCTTTATTGGTATCAAATTCCACTCCCTTAATCAAAAAAGCATAATGTGACAGCAGCCAATTTCCATACAGAGGAAACAATGCCTATAGACTTGACGTAGAATCATCTTTTTTAGCATTAAACATTAACAAATGGTCAGCCATATACAAAATTAGAGTGCAAAAAGATTAGGTTTGGTTAATCACCATACATTAAATCCAACATTACTAATTATCGCAACCCCCACTCCATTTGGCGGCGTTCAAACATTTGACTTGTTGTTTTTCTTACAAATATGCTACTCGAATTATTGACCGTTATTCACCGGCCGAAAAAGTAGAAAAACTCTACTCTTATAATTTACATTGATTTAGTTTGAAGGTAGCAACATATTATGTTGATAGATATGAATTATATACGTACTTGAATTAATAACCCATTCAAGAAAAACTGAACGCGAAATCTCATTCTCACTCGATAGGTCCGTGGATAAATGAAGAAATTTGTAAATATCGTATTACAAAAAAAAAGACCGAAAAACAAATATTGCCGACCTAAAAAAACAAATTGTTTTTCTAAAGACAATATTATATCGCTAGAACTGATTGACTATCGACTATTGACAAATTTCTTCATTTTTTTTTTAAACTCAAATTATAAATTATACATTATCTTTTGAAAAAAGAACTTGTTTTCGGTTTGCATATACTGTTTTTCGGTCCTTTTCAGTCTTCAACTGTTTTATTCAGTCTTTTCGGTTGTTTTCGGTAATTATCTGCACCCTGTATTTTCCAATAAAAGGTGCCTTACAGGGTAAATTTCTCATTTCGAAAATTGTTATACATTCTCCTCGTCATTTCATTGGCGGTTGAAGAGTTCCAAACTTCCGGTCAAAAGCGAGCTTAATACGGAATCGCCGAAAAATTTGCTTTAGACACAACGAATGATTTGAAAATGCGAAATTAACACTAAGTTAGTTCTCTTATTACAGATATAAACGAAAATAAACGTTCAAGTTTCTAATATATGTAATAGATGGAGTACTGTTTGTAATGTGTGATAAATTACGTTATGGTGTGATTATTCGAGTCAACAGTACTTGGTTAACGCATTCAGCTTTATTATAAATACATGTAATGAAATTGCAATTCAAAGATATTACTTTTAAATCATCAAATTGGCGTACAATAGTATTTCTAAAAGACAGTTTTTAAACCTTAATCTCATTGGTGTTTACCCCTTAATGTCGTGGACTTTTACACCTTAATCTCGTGGTGGGATTTTATACCTCAATCTCGTTAGCCTATATATCTTACTATCGTGGGTTTTATTGATATAAGATCTTTTTAAAACTCATAAAACTATAGAACATTGAGAATGAATAATTGAAGGTTGTTTTGAGGCAGTATGTCGCTCATTTTGAGCATTTACAAAGGAAGGCTGATTATTGATAATTAGCCCCTTCCAAAACAATAGGTGGATATTAAATTTTTGACAAAGATGTTAAATTGCACGGATCACATTTACAAGTAGCTCGCGTATTACCAAAAAGATTTCTTACCGACGGAAATGACCTTTATTTGTACCCAAAACATTCCTTGTTTTTTTAATCGATAAGTAGATATAAGAAATATAGCGCAGTTCTTTTTTCAATGATATTGCACAGAATAAGAAAGGCTTTCTGGCATCTATTTTTCCTAAAGAACAAACCTGAACACGAAAGAAAGGCATGTGTCAAAATTGTTGAAGATTGAATAGACCATGGTTCTATCAGTATCCTATAAATAAATTTATGTTACTATAATCACTGAATTCTAAGAGATCCTGGTACTTTAAGAAAGTTGCAAAAAAAATCATAAATCTGTGAATACAAAAGTGTAAGACCTTGAAAATTAGGTCCTAGGCTATGGAAATTTGGTAATTGTTAGTTGTAATAACCTTGCCAATATTGCCGACGGCAAACAGATCATTACCCGGCTTACCTGCGTCTTGAACGGTCCAACAAATCACGGTTCATTATATATTTGGTTTTCGCGAACTTCGTGTACATTCGACCACAAATTCATAAATCCGCGACATAATTCAGGACCATGGTTTCGCGAAATAATAATCACGCGAATATAAAGTGATTTATAGCACAGTAAATCGCTTTGAATTCGCGAGACAAAATTTTCTGTTTTTTTTTTTTTTTTTTTTTTTTTTATCTCCGGATCAACTCACGTGACTATGATTTTTCGAATACTGGTCCCCACTGTTGTTACAATATCGATCATTATCGGAAAAGATTGAACTAGTGAACGGATTAACTCGCGGAGAAATGCTCTCGCAATAAAAACGTGAAAAATAAATTTCTTGCGAATATTTCATGATTTAGAGCTCATACAGAAAACTCTGATGATGTCGCCTATAATTTTCCATTGTAGTACTGATGCACTTATATATACAGTATAACATATAGATCTATCAATCATATGAAGGTTATTCGTGTTAGGGCATACTAAACATGTAATTTGAGGTTACTCTTTGCACAGCTAACAATCACGCAATCGTCACACCGGAACTTACCTTCAAAGTTTGTTAAGAAGAAAAGCTTTTAAAATTATCGTCTGAAAAAATGTCAAACTTTCCACTGTCATGTTGTTAGCTATGCAGCTGTATGGTAAATACATTTGCGCGTGTATAGCTGTTAAAGACGAGTATAGGAAAGGTTTCACATTTGGGACCGAATCCAGTGAAATTTAGTAGAATATTTTGTTCGACAATGGAATGACCGCTTCCGGATTGATCACCCGTAAACCCAATTGTAAACAAGAGACAAGATTTAATGTTTTCCTTGCAATTTTTATTTTCATGTTTGGCGGTAAGGTAGATTTTTTCCGACGAGCAAAACGTAGATTTGTAGGAATTAAGGGAATAACCAAGAGAAAGTGATATATATTCGAAAAAGCTCTTCCAGTAATGCTTTTGGTTTTGGGGATTAATATCACAGACTTTTAAGGGTACCGAAAGTCAGAAAATCGTTTCCGAAAATGTGTTTAAATGTGGTCAATTGCTATTTAATGATTTACTTAATTTTCAATGAAATTACCCGATTTCAATCTGGTTTACGGACGCCGCCATTAATAGCTTAAGCACGGTTGCGCCTGCGCTAAATTAACCGGATGTGACATCGTAGTGCGCTTGATGTAAATTACTGAGGTAACTGCTACATGCAAGATCGATCGCTACAACTTCGAGAAATATTATACAAATTATATAAGGATGAAACGTAAAACCATTTCGAACATATTGTTTCTTATTTCCATGTCTTAGCGATGTTTACGTCAAGGTTTTTTATAAAAAAATCTTGTAAATGTTTTTTTAATGACGTCCGGTGTAAAATTTGCACGACAAGGCCAACAATGGTTAAGAGGCTAATACTATATAACAAAAGTAGTATTTTTTTTGTTATGGATCAAAGAAAAATATGCCGAGACTGATCAATGCGTAGAACACAAAGACGTCACGCTCAGTGGGTCACGTGACTCAGTAAAGCAAATATGGCGCCTTACACTGACCGGTCGACATACTAAAATTGTCGCTTTAAATTAAGTACTACAAAATAAATATCGCATTAATTTTGATTGTAATTAAGCAAACCCATATAAAATTGCACGGACTACAGCCTGGGAATATTCTTTTTGACTTTCGTTTTCCTTTAATTATTGTAGTGCAACAGCATTAAAAATCCAGAATTCCCTCTTTTAAGAAGATTACAGAGTTTTAAAGAGAGTACGATAAAGGAAATAGGTAACTGGAAATTTTATAGACTTCCTGTCGTCAACCAAGAATACCGTATGAATCCACGTAATGTTAAATGCGAAAGATTGCAATGCTAATCATTGACGCATTAAATTATACATGTAGTTATATGTTGATTTATGTGTACATATAACAAAATTGGGAATTTATGGAACAAAGTCGCTGTCTTGCGTTTAAATAATTCAAGTTGTCTTGTTAACTGAGCATCATGTCTTGTTCAAATTGTTTTCTATCTTCTCAAAGAGTTGTGATGTCTTGTTAATGAACTCTTGTATTCTCTTGTGTTATGATATCGTGCTCACGTGTCATGTTGTTATGTCTATTTCACATAATGTCTTCTTATTCTGTTGTCATATTATGTAAAACGCATATGCTATCATGTCCTAATACCACACTTTAATTTCTCTACATGATATGTCATCTTGTCAAACTGACAGGCTATCATTTCTAAATACAGTGTTAACTTTTTCACAAAACTAGTTGTAGCAAAGTGTGCTATTATGTCGAATTAACGTATTCATCATCTTGCATTCACACGGTATCTTGTCAAAGTTTCGTGTGATCTTGTTAATATTGACTGTTGTTATGTCAAACAACCATGCTATTTTCTTTAATATTTTGTTATAAAGGAACGTATTATCATGACATTCAGCCGCGCTCTCTTCTTACAATTCAGTATTGTAAATTTGTCTAGGTAACGTGTTATCATGTAAAACGGACATGCTCTCATCTTAAAGTTTTGTATTAACTTATCTAAGTAACGTATGATAATGTCAAACAGACATGCTATCTTCCTAAATTTCTGTACTACTATGCGTAGATAACGGACTATTATGTCAAGCAACCATGCTATCTTCTCAAAGGTTCTACAGAGCCTTCTAGTAAACATTTGCTTTGGTGATTTGTCGAATGACTGTTTTGTCATCTTGTTACATTCATTTTACGTTTTATTCTGTTAAGAAAGCGTGATGTCTTCTTACTGTACCATTGTGTTAAACGAGTACGATGTTTCATTCACTCCACATTATGTAATTGACGATCATTTAGTACCTTATATACAAAAGCATGAGATATTTACATATTTATACTTAACTGACAATATTTATTAAGTTTTATTGAGAAAGTTTTCAATCCAAGAAGAATCTACACGATATAAATATATTTGGTAGTTTTTACTCTTTGTATACAAATAGTTTTTCAGAACATAGAAACATGATATTGACTGTAGTTATGTTTGTTTGGGGTTTGACATCCGTTTTCAACAGTATTGCAGTTGTTTACAGGCGGGCAGTTTACCTTACCATCGATCCTGGGATGGATCAGTACTAGACTAGAAGAAACTGCAAAGTTCCCACACAAAGAGACGTGGTCGGTAGCCGGGCTCGAACTCATAACCTTTAATCAGTGAGAGGTTACAGTGAATTTAAGATTTAAAACACGGTAACTGATTTATATCTTTAATAATTTTTGTAGGATTGATTTTAAATTCATTTAACGGCTGAACGTAGGCAGACCTTAAAATGTCCTCATGATACCCCAATATCACTTCGTGACGTCACAAAGCAACGTCACAAATACTATAATTAGGCGTTCTGCATTTTTTAAAAACGAAAGACTTTTCCTACGAATGCAGGTTTGTACTTGAAATGTGAATAGTCATTATCATAGACATTCCTAAAAATATTTTCACAATTCTTAAGACAAAACCTCATTCTTCTTTTCAATCAATTCTCCGTTGATATGTACGTAACAGAAATTTTCGCTACCAGCGTCAATATTGCGTAGAATCTACACTAAATATTTCGAACCTTTTTAGCGTGGGGTACAATGACGGGGTATGCCAAGTTTCCCGTTAATATCAATTGGATCATTGGCCAATCAAACGGCTGAAAATTTCCTGGAAGGGTAATAAAATGAATTATAATTAATGTAAATGATTGAATTAAGGTAACGCATCATTTTCCTGAGTGGATTGGTTGCATCTTTTATTCATTTTCCATTTTTCTTATAATATCCACCTTTTTATATTGGTTGTCATAATGTTGTAATATACTTATACTTACACTTACAGTTACAGTTCATGTAAAGAAAAATGGAAATTAGTGAATTATAATGAAAAATGATACATTTTGAAATATTATCTTGCTCGTTCTCAAACAAAGACTGTGTGTCAGAATCAGTGGAAAAAATATCTGTAAAAACATAAGGTTAGTCTTGCAGTAATTCTCTGAAATTATTATTTCTTTTATCACAAGAGTTTGTTGATAATGATGTAAACTATATCTTAGTTCCTTCATTTCCACTAATTATGTTACACTGTCTTTGTTCGTGTATGAGCAAGACAATGCTTCAAAATGTATCTGTTCTTCACAATAATTAATTAACTTATTTCTATTTTTCTTTACATGAATTATTAGAGTAAGTATACTACAATATATCATGGCATCCCAACCAAGAGAAACCCATTTAATATTAAAGGAAAAAATGAAAAATGAAAAAAAAGCATGCACCCCGACCACTAAGAAAAAAAGTGCGTTGCCTTAAGACATTTCTGTTTACTAATGCAGTGTGAGTGGCCGAACTCGTGTAAATGAAATACATTAACATGCATTTTTGGTGAAGTTATTACCCGCTGCTGGACCACCACGTTAGGAAAAAGTTGAAACATGAGTATTTCATGAATGATAAAATATTCACACCTTTTTGACAAGTAGAGGGTACATTTGATAGCAGCCAAACTTTAAAAAACATGTACAGGTGACACGTCCCACCTTTGTACCTTAAGATGTCAAAATACAAATACACCTCTAAAGAAGCCAGTTTAATATATACATTTAACTGTGACAGTTGAAAAAAACAACACACCAGAATACACAATAAGCAGAAAAAAGGTGGCACTGCTACCATATTTATTTCATTATATTGAAACAAACAATTTAAATATCTATATTGACGGTCCATAAGTTAATCAATATTTAACAGCCTAGCTTTAATATGATTTCCGTATGATATTCGATAATTTCTGTGAAAACCACGGGGACGCCCGATCCGTCAGACTTTACATGTTAACAGTTTATAAATCATTAAATGGGTAGGTGAAATCGGAAACTATGTAATAAAATTTTTGCACCATTTTATTCCTTATATATTTCACTTGCCGATGCAACAGATGCATAAGCGATCCTTTAAATGGTTTTCTCTATATAAGACGAAATGTTTCAACAATTCCCTGAAAAAATGAAGCAATTTAAGCCCCTCATAAGCATTTCATAGGGAAAACGGAGTTGCAGATTTTAAACCAAAATGGGTAGGTGAAATACTTAATTAATATTTATATCACCATTTAGGTAAAAGAATTTACCAACTTTTGTGATAAATGCATAAGCGTAATATAAATTCGTTTAAAAGTTATGACGGTTAAACCGATTTTATCCTTTTTTGTTTAATGTGAAAAAAGTATCGATCCATCGATTATTGGAAAAAATGAAAGTTCCATATGGATAACACGAAGTATTGAATGTTGGTTTAATCGATGCTCAAATTGCAGGACAGTGGTGAGGCATAAATGTCAGGTTTGTTATAGCATACATAATCTTACCAAAAAAGAATATCAATGTGTGTCGAGCCCCGTGGTCATGTAGAGTAATAAAAACATGAAGAGCAATAGTGGTAATGCGTATTTTATTTATAACTAAAACTGTAACATAGGTTATCTATGGTGGTTGTTTTCAGTTTTTTCGTTCTGTCGTGTTGGCGCGTCTGAAGGCGCCAACACGCCAACACACTAAAACGACAAAAAATGCGAGCCGACACAACAAATGACATATTTGTTGTGTTGGCTGGGTCGCCAACACGAATCAAGAATTTGTCGTTCTGGCATGCTGGCGCCCCGCCGATACGCCAACATGCTAAATTCACAATTGTCGTTTTTTGGCACCCGCCAGTACGACAACTACCTTATTTGTCATATCGGCGCGCTTGTCTTTCTGGGGTTTTCGCGTGGCGCCAGTACGCAAGCACACCAGAACGACAAAGAGGCGACAACACGCCAATTACGGGGCGCCAGAACGACAAATTTCAGTGTCGTGTTGTCGTCCTGGCGCGTATAAAAATGTCGATTTAGCGCCCTTTTTTGGCGTTCTGACGTGCTGGCGTACTAGCGCCTCATAATCACGCCAGCATGCCAGAACGACAAACAAGCGCACAAATACGACATATAAGGTAATTGTCGTACTGGCGGGGCCGGCAACGCGACAAGTATGTTTGATCTTAAGTTGTTATCATAGTACATTCAATGAAAGTTTGACCTTAATTTTATGGAAATCCTTTGAAAGATTCTGAGTAACATGACTGGCAAATTTGTTCTTGAAAGTTGATGTGAGTTTCAAAAAATGTTGAAGAGCCGAAATTATTCTCAATCGTAAAAAGCATTTACTTAAGAAAAACACTTCCACGCTTAAAAATATGTAACAAGCACAAGAAATCGGGAATACACATTTGACCAGGAGTGTGACGTTTTAATTGAACAGAACAGTAACATGAAGTATCTTTTAAAAAGATACCCCCACCCCCAATTTCAAGAAAAATAGGCAATTTGTATATAAAGTGTGCTTGCGTCTCATGCATACCAGACACACTGCATTCCACAGAGAGCACTTAATTATCAATTTAATTTAGCATGTGTTGACAAGTGGAACTTTATTTTGTTCAAAATTCTGTGAGAGTATAGAATAAACTTAGTAATTTTGGACCGAACGAAAATGTAAACAAACCAAACACTTCAGACTGTAAAATTACCTATAAAAGAGTCCGTACCAGACACTACAAAGTACATGTTATGGAAATGAAAACAGTCAATTTCAAAGACAATATCTGGTATGGCCGGCTTGATAAATGTGAGTAAACTAGTATTATTTGTGTCGGTTGCTCAGACTGGCTATTCATGTATGCTTACTCACTCACTTCACGTTAAATTGACCTTACGCCAGGTTCTTGATTGACAGATAATAATCTCTTATCAGACCAATCAAACAGCTAGCTGCTACAACACGTGGCGAATATGGTTACTAGCCGCCATTTTGTCCGACAAACATTTAAAATTAATTCTCGAATTATCAGGTCGCGTTCATTTCTTCATTCAAGTTAAAGGTGAAAACTCGGTATTTACCGTTGACTCATATGCCAGTTTAAATTTATTTTAAACGAAAAAAAAAAGAAGCTTTTAACGACATAGAACTATTATAAAAACAATCTGATAGTTTCAAGGTTATGATTGACAGATCCTCATCTTCTCAAGTCTAGGCTTGTATTGTATTATTTAAAGTTTAAGATGCACAGACACTGGCGAATGGATTACTAGCCGAGGAACCATTTTAAATAATTTATCAGTACCCAGATGTGCGAAGCCGAGAATATGCAATTTTAGGTATTTTCTATGTAAGGAAGAGTACTTCTTAGAAATAAATCTTTTTTATCGTGACAGTCATATATATTGTTACCGGATTTAGTTTATAAATTTTAAGAGTTTTGTCACGGACTAATTTTATTTAAGGTCCGTGGTTTTGTGACTCTTCATACATTTTAGAGTGATTTAATAAAAAGTTTTTTAAAGTGTGTCTTATCAAAACGTGTGATCATGTGTGTGTATGTGCTTACATACATTAGAAAGGTTTTAGTGGACTTGCACATTATAAACTTTAAGTGCACAATAATAGTATAAGCCACGCTGGGTCATATGACTACGGCTGGTAGCGAGGGTATATGACTCCAATTAGTCAGTCAGTCCGATGAATCTGTTTCATTTGATTTAAAAAGCAATTTAGATAAATAAATGATTTTTCTAGCTGGACATACAATTGTTTAAAAACATCTGTCAGAAGTCGTATCAAAATGATATAAATATATATGCTTAGAAATGCTCTGCATATTATCGGTTTTGTTTTTACTTATAGAAGTGTCACATTGCCTAAAACATAAGACCCCATAGCATGACCCAGCTCACAGAACCGCTTGCAAAAATTAAGTCTTCCACGAAATATAAAATTAAAAACCATGGTCACACAGTTACTTTTATTGATGACACATGTTTATAAAAATGCTTATTGATATCTTATCTTTAAGAGATTTTCAATTAACAGTATACTGTTAACGCCTCATTTAAGAGTATTTAATAATTAATGCGCAGCGGACATAATAATGTTACCGTAAATATTTGATAACGGATTCAATGATGCTTATTAAAATAACGCATATGCATGCATATAACTAGCTTTAATCCGCACGCGTTTCGAAAATTTTGTACCCCCCCTTTAAAACTAAATTCACACTATTATAGATTTACTTTTTGAAATCATCAAAAGGATCATAGTACAGTTAAATATTATCGAATAAAGAAATAAAACTAATGATTTCAGACTTAGTTCAATAGAGATCTGTTTGAGCGTTTCCTGTGTTTGTCGGACTTCGCAGGAGTAGTGCCCCTTGATTTCGGTGGGCGTGGCTACATCTCTCCTAGCGTAAAGTCAATTAATGTACATGTACTAACAATCTCTTCGTGTTATGAGTTCTTTAACTTGAAAATAGATCAGTAATATGATAATGTCTGAAAAATCTTTTCTGAAAAGAAGCGAAACCAGTTATGACAGCATTGTTTACGTCAACATTGTTTCAGACTTAATTTAAACACAATTATATCATAACCGTATCTCAATTGCTAATGGGAGTAACAGTACCAGGATCTTTTGAGAATTTACTGATATTGTAAAATAAATATACTGATAGGATAATGACAGAACCATGTTCTATCCACTCTTAAACAATGTTGACATATTCGTTTCTTTTGTATTCAATTCGTTTTTTTTCTCGAAAGAGAGTTGCCAGGAAGTCTTTTTTATTTTTTTGCAATATCATTGAAAAAAGTACTGTTGTATATTTCTAGCATATACAAGTCTAATTAAAAAGTACATTTATGAATGTTTTTACTACAAATAAAAGTCATTTCCGGCGGTAAGACATCTTTCTTGTTAAATAAGAGCTACTTGTCAATGTGGTCCTTGGACTTTAAACCATTTAAGAACAGTGCATGTCCCCATATATAGCGACATAGTTATTTTCATTCACAGAAAGTATTCAGGTGAAAGATGAAACGTGTAACGAAAAGAATGAGAAAGTAGAAGACACAAGTTTCCAACAAGAAGAAGAGGAACCATTGTATAAGGAAAGCAAGTCAAACGATGTTCGTGTTGATATCAAAGAAGAATCTGACAAAAATACCCAACAGGTATTATACACAAGTCTTTTTAATGTAACATGAGAAAGGTAAATCCTAAACACCATCAAACGCAGCACCAACCAACAAACACATTCATACACAGGACACTGTCTCCGCTATGAGAAAATGCAGAAGCCAAGATACATACTGGACGCGGACTCGAAAGTGACTCGTTAAACGTCAAGCTTTCTTCAAAATCGAGCTAAAATAAGTTACTAGTAATATTAACTAAACACACTGCAGGTCGATATATACCGACCATATAAAATTGTTAGAATAATGTCGTAATAAATGTTAGTATAATAACCTCACTTCGGCCGAAAAGGATCATGTAGATTTATTTGAAATATTTCGTCAGTGTATTAGTAGTCGGCAAATAAGGATTCCAGATAGATGTGGATATTCTGTCTACGCACCATTTCGATGAAAGAACTTCTGTAGGAAGAAACAAGTTGCCGAAACAATGTCTCGAATTTTGCTGTTAACAAAGGTGGAAAGTTTCAATAAAACAATCTTATAATATGAAATTAATCATTGGCAGAAAAACTGGGTTATTGTTAAAGCAGTATGTGACAGTATGTAACATAGTTTTATACAAACGACAGCAACAATCACAGCACGAGTTTTATTGATTTTTTATAATTAAACGAAATATAGTTAAATTCCATACTGTGAAAAATAAATTTTCATTTCTGTTTTGCAGGCGGAAAGAAATTTGGCGCGTGATAAAGTGAACGACAAACCAGAAGTAGCCGGACTATTTACGTTTCTTCAAGTTCTGACGGCAGTGTTTGGATCGTTTGCGCACGGTGGCAATGACGTAAGGTCTGTAAAATTCCCAAAGATTTTTAAGTTTGATTACTGAAAAAATATTCACATTAGCATACATTTTCAACGTTTTAGAACTTTCAGTCTTGAACAATTTCTAAAACATTTTGTCAACATGTATTTATTCCTTTCCATGAAAAAAGTAAGGAAAATGAATTCCTCGTTTACCTGTTTCAACCCTCGCACTATGTTTTAACTGAGTTTTTTCAAATCTATATCTATTCAGATGAAGTATAGGCACTTTGTATTCAAGGCACTTTGAAACATTTCAATCAAATATAGGCAATTTTAACGCACTCTTAAACATTTCTAGGCATTTAAAATCAAGCATACACAATATTTAAGGCACTCTAAAACATTTTAAATCAACTGAAACTAATGATATGAAATTAAATTCACTGTTTAGTTTTCCTTTTTTATACCATTTTAAATGCCAAATTATTATTTAGAAAATAGCATAATCGTTTATGTCAATAGTTCACATAATGAAGATGTCTGCAATGTAAAGAATGGCTTAGCCAAATTAAGTTGATAGTGTCCTACTGAACTGGGGTGAATTAATCTAGTCTTAAGCCCTGAATGGGCGTCTATTTTCCCATAATGTTGTTGAACTTGAATGTATTACCTGAACGGAGAATTTTGGTAGAAGATGCCACCCTCCTGATTGCCAAATATAACTTTGTGTAAAAAAAGTTTCCTTACTCACTTTATGACTTGTCCGAGGGAAGAGTAGAGTAAACTCATAATATAAGTGTAAACAATGAAAAAAAAATTTCTTTTGTGATATACATTTTAACATATAAATGTATTTTGTTTGCATCAGTAATGCAATTGGACCATTGGTTGCTCTCTGGGTCACAGCAACAACTGGGAGTTCGGCACAGAAGGTTCCCGTGCCAATCTGGGTTCTGATTTATGGCGGTATTGGCATATCTGTGGGGCTGTGGATTTGGGGTAGTCGAGTCATGAAAACCTTGGGAGAGGATCTTACTAAGCTTACACCGTCAAGGTAATCATGAGATTAGAAATACTAATACGTCTCTTAAAGTGATATTACTGTTCAAAGTGACCATCAAAAATTATCTAAAATATTAATCAGTGATTTATACTCCTAGAATGATAAACATTGCCCTAGTAATAACCCAAATATAACGATCTGTATAACAGTTTCATTCACATTGAATATAGAGGGAATTTGTAAAAATCTCTTTTGACTATCCTAGTTAAAAATAAAAATGCACCCTTTCAGTTATGTTTATCCTAATTTGTATTTGTCAATAACATTACTAACTTTGTAAAACTTATTTCTTATATGTTTTTAAAGCATCCATTGTGTTTTGAGTATCATTCTTAACTATAAACCAATGTGACCATTTTGAAGGGTAATATGACTTTAAGAATTAAAGTTACCAAACATTTATTTCGTCCTGAAACCAAATACATTGAACTCACTTTTAAGTACATGTAATATATCATATTAAGAACTTTGAAATCCTCTAAAATTTAAAGTTACATATGTTGGAAAATCGTATAGATTTCAAAGTATATTAAAGGTTTATGGAGAGTATTAAATTAACTGATGCTTTCGTCGTAATCCTAGTTTCGCTTTTGAATTTATTTTAGATTTGAGTACATTAAAGATATTGTCATAAATCTAACAATCGTTTCTAGGGACATATGAAACTTGCAGAGATGGTGAAATTGGTCATGTGACTTTTTATCGTTTCAGCGGTTTCTGTATTGAAGTTGGGAGCGCTCTTACTGTCATTATTGCATCCAACATCGGAATCCCGATCAGCACGACGCATTGCAAAGTTGGCTCAGTCGTCTGCGTTGGAAGAGTAAGGTCACGTGCGTCTGTTGACTGGAAGCTCTTCCGGAATATTATTCTGGCTTGGTGTGTTACACTTCCGGTTTCTGGTGGACTAAGTGCTTTAGCTATGTTGGGTTACACAGCTATTCTGAATGCGATAAGATGAAAGTGATATAAAATACTTGTAAAGAAAGTGTGTGTTCTTGTATTTAGAGAAATTGAAGTCCTATTGACATTGACATTATAGTGTGTTTTCATAGCTTGGACTGAAAAGTACTTAATTAGTTTGACATTTGTTTTGCTTCGTAAACTGATAGTATGCGGGTAGATGCCATAATAACTTTTAATCAGAAACCATTGAGACTTTAAGTTATGCTTTTCGCATATGCTCCACGTACTGTCTACCCTTTTTATGCCACTGCCACTCTTAACATTTACATATTTTTATCTATATTTAATGGAAAGGAACCTGTTATACAGATTCCTATTGTTTTGTTGTAACTATCACTTTGAACGGTAATATCACTTTAATAAAGATACACATCACTATTGAAATCAGGCTTCATTTATTCATACCAGTTGGATACCCATTGACATCAACTTATCATTATTTTCCTCCTTTGCTGATGGTGATCTTTCGTCTGTGCTTTCTTAACAGTTTGTTATCATTAGGGGGCATGCGCTTCTTTGTCCACAACGATTTTTAAAAAAAAGAGACACTCCCTAAAACTGTTGTCAAATTAAATAACCTCAAAAGCATAAATAACCGAATATTTGCATGCAGTATTACTCCACCTTAAGCATTCTACATGTAGTCATTATTGGTAAAATCAGCATTTCAATTATGTTGCAGTACCGAATAACATTTAATAATCTAAGTAAAATAGTTGTTGTACAATTAATGTATGGAATGATATTGAGGTAAAAATTACACAATGCCTGCTTACTGTTACAATTTACTCATTGACACTGCTATTGTGCTTATTGGTACAGTCACTATGCATGCTTGCACTTTCATCACGCTTGTTGACAATTACACAATGCCTGCTTACTGTTACAATTTACTCAGTGACACTGTTATTGTGCTTTTTGGTACAGTCATTATGCATGCTTGCAGTGCAATCTAGCGTAATGGTTTATTTCATCATGCTGTGGTTATCTTGGTTAATTTGTAATGCATCCAAGAACAAAATACACGAAGTGATCAACCGGTATGGAAAATGTTATCAGGCACTAGGCAAAATAGAACTAAGCATAATGTCATTTCAAAATTGTAAGTCACATTTTGATAACAGGGGGCGCTATGTTCTAGTCGTGTTTTTCCGTAATTTGAATAATTATTTGCCGGAAAGATTATCGTGGATATCCGAATATGTATAATGTTAAAAAAACAAATAGATTTCCACTTTCATTTTCACTATATTTATATAATGTCAAATCCTTCTTTAACACTCCTGCCTCTCAGTTACAACACATAACATAACTCCTGCATGGGAAAGCTGGATGCTAAAAACACGGCAATTTCCCCTCCCATTCCGAGTTCCCCAACGGTGTGAAGGCAATGATTGCAATTGACTAGTGCAGACTGGCGCAATAGCACTTCCGACGGTATACTACTCTACTATGCCCAAAAAACATATTGAAGTAAATCCTGGGTGAGAAAATACCAAGGTCCCTCCTGGGGCTCAAACCCCGGACCTCGTGATCTGAAGGCGGACACTCAACAACGTCGCTAAAGGGTTAACCCAACAGCAAGGCTGTTGGAAGTGGCCTATAAACCTACAATCACTACACTTCTCCCTCTTTTACTTTTCAGAGCTAGACAGCTCTCCAGATTGACCCTCAATGCTCCCCGAATGAGTCCGTCAAACACTTCTGACACCATTAAAGTAAATCCTGGGTGAGAAAATACCAAGGTCCCTCCTGTGGCTCAAACCCCGGACCTCGTGATCTGAAGGCGGACAATCAACAACGTCGCTAAAGGGTTAACCCAACAGCAAGGCTGTTGGAAGTGGCCTATAAACCTACAATCACTACACTTCTCCCTCTTTTACTTTTCAGAGCTAGACAGCTCTCCAGATTGACCCTCAATGCTCCCCGAATGAGTCCGTCAAACACTTCTGACACCATTAAAGTAAATCCTGGGTGAGAAAATACCAAGGTCCCTCCTGTGGCTCAAACCCCGGACCTCGTGATCTGAAGGCGGACAATCAACAACGTCGCTAAAGGGTTAACCCAACAGTAAGGCTGTTGGAAGTGGCCTATAAACCTACAATCACTACACTTCTCCCTCTTTTACTTTTCAGAGCTAGACAGCTCTCCAGATTGACCCTCAATGCTCCCCCGAATGAGTCCGTCAAACACTTCTGTCACCATTAAAGTAAATCCTGGGTGAGAAAATACCAAGGTCCCTCCTGGGGTTCAAACCCCGGACCTCGTGATCTGAAGGCGGACACTCAACAACGTCGCTAAAGGGTTAACCCAACAGCAAGGCTGTTGGAAGTGGCCTATAAACCTACAATCACTACACTTCTCCCTCTTTTACTTTTCAGAGCTAGACAGCTCTCCAGATTGACCCTCAATGCTCCCCGAATGAGTCCGTCAAACACTTCTGTCACCATTAAAGTAAATCCTGGGTGAGAAAATACCAAGGTCCCTCCTGGGGCTCAAACCCCGGACCCCCGGACCTCGTGATCTGAAGGCGGACACTCAACAACGTCGCTAAAGGGTTAACCCAACAGCAAGGCTGTTGGAAGTGGCCTATAAACCTACAATCACTACACTTCTCCAGAGCTAGACAGCTCTCCAGATTGACCCTCAATACTCCCGAATGAGTCCGTCAAACACTTCTGACACCATTAAAGTAAATCCTGGGTGAGAAAATACCAAGGTCCCTCCTGGGGCTCGAACCCCGGACCTTGACACCTGAAGGCGAACACTCAACCACGTCGCTAAAGGGTTATAACCCAACACGCCTATAAACCTACAATCACTACACTATTTACAACAGAGACAAAACATAACTTGTATTGGTCTTGTAGAATCTTCTCCAGTTCAAGTACTCGTCTTCTACGTCAATTTTTTATTCCACTTATAATAACGATGCCGATTAAATTTTGTCAGTAGTATAGAAGAGACATCGAGAACTTTTTTAAAAGGCGATGTATTTCTTCCAATAATAAACATATTGTCTGTAAATAAAGCTTGAAAGCTACATAAAACTTACCAGTTCAGGTTGCAATTAATAGAGTAATTGAAACAAAGGGACACAACTGATGGGAAACGGTTTAGGCAACAGCTAATTTAAGTCCGTCATAGACCGGAGATCTTTCGCGAAAACTACGAACGTGCGCCCCCTGGTATCAAAATGTGATGTGCAAATTTGCAATTAACATTATGCTTACTTTCAACTTGCTTAGTGGCTTATTGCATCTTTCATTTTGTGTGGTCACATCGTGTGTTTTGTTCTAGGAGCATTATAACTGTGCAATGTTGAAATATCAAAGCTTATATACAGTCCCGGCATGTTGAAATATTTAATTACGCTACATTGCACTGTCATTCAGCCATATAGACATCAGGGACTAAACACCAAACAAGTTGTAACTTCCAGCAAGCATATGGTATCATTGTCAACACGCGTGATGAAAGTGCAAGCATGCATAATGACTGTACCAATAAGCACAATAACAGTGTCAATGAGTAAATTGTAACAGTAAGCAGGCATTGTGATATTGTCAACAAGCGTGATGAATGTGCAAGCATGCATAGTGACTGTACCAATAAACACAATAGCAGTGTCAATGAGTAAATTGTAACAGTAAGCAGGCATTGTGTAATTTTTACCTCAATATCATTCCATATTAATGGGTGGTTAGCGATTTATTAAAGAAGGCATGTATGTTGATTATTTGTGCAAAAAGCGAGGCATTTATGATATTTGTTGTTCTTTAAAATTGTATTTATTTATCATTTTACGTTCATTGAACATGGGAATATAATCTGGTATATATAGGGAGTGTACCTTTAAGTGCTTTTAAAGACTATACCCCTGACGGCTATAAATAGATTCAGAAAAAATAAGTTTTTTTAAACAGCTGCCTTGGTTACAGTCTAGGTGAAACGACATTAACCGATTTAAAACTACTCGGTGTCTAATTACAGAAATAACAATTTATCACAAACATCTTTAAAGTTCAAGGTCCCGATGGAAATGCGGTCAAACAATGTGTTATTACACAAATAAACGTATTGATACCGATGCAGTCTTACATTACCTTTTTGAGACGTAAACATGATTTTCAGTAAATTACTGTTTGGATGAATGCTACATGTTGGCTGGTCACCTTATCAGTACAATAATGCAACAAAATATTCTTAAATGCATCATATTGTAAACGCATCCATGTTGGAGTAGTGGTCAATGCTAAATAAGTAATAATGCGTGGACAGAGTCTCATAAGTATTTTAAGTTTGGTTATATTAAAGGGGCACACCCTACATCTATCAGATCATATTCTCTAAACATAAAGGATGTATTCAATGGACGTAGAATGATAGATAAATACAATTTTAAAGAACAACAAATATTATAAATGCCTCATTTTAGCACAAATAATCAACACAGACCTTTCGCAATAAATTCCTATTTACTCATTAATTGTACAGTAACAACTTTACATAGATTATTAAATGTTCTAACGCAGTACCGATGTAACGTCGTTTCTCATTGGTGACGTCGTTTAAATTTGCGACTATTAAATAACGTATATATAGTCGCAAAATTCGAACGGCGTTTTGATTATCACATTTAGACACATTGTGCGTTAGAGTAAGGGTTAACAATTTAGGGATTTTGACATTTGCGCCGTATATACGATTTTAATGGTCGCAAACAGTTTTAACAGCTCCGGCTACCGCCGTCGCCGTTTAAAATATTTGCGACCATTAAAAACCGCATATACAGTCGCAAATATCAAAATTACAAAACAGTTATTCCTATATTATACGGTTCTACCATATATCTTAAAACGCTGACTCTACAGATTATGACTGGAATATATAGCTTAGGTTTTAGGTGAAGTAATAAATACTTACAATTATTTTATTATTTACGCTTTTGGAATTATTTGATTTGACACCAGTTTTAGGGTGTGTAACCTTAAAGATAAAGGTCTTGCTAAAATGTACGTGTTATTGGACAACTACACTTCATAGTTCAAACTAATGTCTTTTCACAAATGTTTGCAATAAGATATTCACGAAATAAAACCTGAAACTTCACACCAAGTATCTCTATCATACAACGCGTTGCAGTTAGGTTTGCCCGTTCGCTATCTTGGTAATCAATACAGTTATTATCTTACGTCACTTAACCGCGATTTTGAAACTATTATTAGAGCTAGTTTATAGGTTAACTCCTCCCCATTCAAGGACATTTCTCTAAAGGTGCGAGCGTCCAGCTTCTTTCTCACGTCGTCAATTTGCTCCGCCCAAAAACCTGCATGGTAAACTTCACGTATGTATTTTAATGCAAGTGACAAACAGTATTTAATAATATAGGTTTCTTCGCGTACTTCGAGAGAAATTATATAGATCTTCTGTTTTATTTAAAATGTTGATTAATATATACTCTTTTAAAAGAGACCTCTTTCAATCACAGCGATTGAGCTACGGTATCATTGCATTTATTATAAGTGTAGACCGTAAGTTAGTAATATAACATGAAAATTATGTTCGCGTAACTTTACACATCGGAATTCCATTGCAGTAACATGTTATCCTACATAATTCATAATGACGTCTGGTGAACAAAAATATATTGTGATATATATTGTGATGCATTTTTCATAAAATGCGTTATTCAGTCTGTTTCTTAACTCGCCTTGTCAATTTTGTTTGCCAAAGTGGAATTCAAACAAAATGTCAACGAAAGTAACTAAATTTACGAAATTATCAATAATTGAGTACATCGATAACTGATTTCGCAGCGTGAAAAATATGTTTGTCTCCGGCAGTACTGGACCACAAAAGCGAGGTCATGGGTAAGGAAGTCTGCTGACATACTATTAAGTAGCTAATGCCGTAGTGTACGTACAGACATACTCAGTACATCTGCCAGAATCTTTACTTGTACTGACAATGTGTTATCGTAACCAAGTTCCCTTTCTTCTGCCGACAATGAACACGGCGATTTTCTCTTTTGAACAGTGTTTTTACTTTAAAAGCCCTTCAATTTTCGGAGTGCGGTCGGGGCGTTGAGTTTAAGGAAAAAATACAAATCAATGAACAGGGGCGTAGTTACTTCGGCAATAAAAATGAAACGGCAGACATGACAGTCAGACCAGTAGATTAATGACGATTATCTAATTTGTTTCAGTTTATCTCATATATTTACATGTATTTCAATTCTTTTTTATTCCAACCAATATAAAAATCTGTAGATGAGTGTTGGATACTGCATCCTGACCAATTCAATTTACCGCCCGTAGTCATACATGAGCGGAAATGTTGGACACATGACTGCAGAGTTACACGATTACTCAAAACTTTGTTATAACTCTCTAACTAACTAGAATTATTACGTTTTTTTTCTCACATTTTGAAGAAGAAACATTCGACGAATGATAAAGAAAACATATTTAAAGAATCTGCGGGAAAACGACAGTCTTAGTGAAACATTTTGTTTTGCACTGACCGCTGTGTCGTCAGTGTCACTGAAGTAAAATATACACAATAATCTTATATATCCTGGATATACTCATGCATACTTTAGTTTATGTTCAGTGCTATTGTTTTTAAATGGCTATCCAAATAGTCATAACTATGATAATCATTATTTTTAATCGTTATATGACATATTATTAACTCACGCATGCACGCGAGTCGGTAAAATCACAAGAAGCTCTCGGAAAGACAACATTTAATGTATATTTGTACATATATACGAGAACTTGGTAGAGTGCTAGTCTAACTATTTCGACTTCGAAGGCAAACCGATTTTATAGGCTGCTATTTTCAAGTTGTTCACCTTCTAGTTATAAATATCAGATCTGTGAAAGGGGTCACACTGAAACGCCAAATTAATTAGGCTATTGGAGTGTTGCTGTATATGTCCAACCGATAGTACAAAGGGGGCCCGACATGTCTGACACGGGACTTTCTGCTGTCAGACAAGCAGCTTTTCTGTCCCGGGTCCCGGTTGTCCGCAGGCTAGCCGAAATGTTGCAAATGGCACTTTAATATATACTTTATCCGATACTGCTTATTTAATGACTGATCGCATGTACCCCTATTTGACCTTTTCAATGAAAGAATGGAGGGGAGGAGTTAACCGATATCTACATGCTCTATTAATAGTTTCAAATTCGCCTTTGTGTGACGTAAGATTGTAATTGTATTGATTGCTAAAATAGCGAGCGGGCAAACCCAACTGCAACGCGTTGTAACCAAGTTCAATGTACATTCTAAGTACATTTTAAACAGAACATTTAGGCATTACCAAATAAGTAAAACATGCAAATAAATCTTTATTGAAAGTCTAAAGTCTTCAATGAACTGTATTGTTGTAAAGAGATCAACCAATTAGAAGTGCGTTTACCTGTTTGGAAATAGTCCTCGGCCATTGCTAATCCATTCAAACTTCAGTCTCCAATATCTTAACTGTGATAAACACATTATTTTCTGTCACTAACAAATATCTTTTTATCAACTTTTTCAATGTAAAACATGTCCACACTTTTACAGATATTCGTTTTGTCAACATCTTGCCTACTGTCATGTGAAAAGCCGAGAATCAATTCAGAAGTTGAAACTGCTGTGCAAAATGTTCTGCAGAGAGTTAGACATCTGTTTTGTTACCACTTTCAGGAACTGTAAATTTGTCCATTTACCTTTCCTCACAAACAGAAATTGCGTCATTCCAAAAGATTACTGACGGCAAAATGTTGAAATAGCCCATAATTCTTGAATCTATGAAGCATGTTCCAGTCAAAGGTCAAAAACAAATCTTTTTCAGCATGCGAACTGTCAAGTACTCTTGGTTAAAAGTCAGTGCTATTTTGAAATCATTATCGGCTGATTCTACTTTGCCTGTATGCACACACTTTTCAGATAGCTTTTTTTATTAAATAATGATAGATAGTGTCTAAAAATTATAAAGAATTCAATAGTGATGGCTGATTATTCATTTATCGCCGCCTTCGACTGATACATATTATCTATGAAGATACAAAATATTACTTCTTCACTTCTTCAACCATCAAAATTATTTTTAAAAATTATAAAGGCACAATTAACACAATGGCTAATTACATGATTATATGATCTATAAATAGAGATTCCAACATTTAAGTAATTAAACAAACAAATCTGTTCCTCAAATGATCAATGGTAATTAATTAAGTTAGCAGTCAGTGCTGATAAAAATAAAATCTTTCCAACTTTTGCTTTTTGTAATCAACTATCAGATCATGTTGATAATTAATTACGTGAATCCATATAAACACGAAATCGAATGACAGAAGTTAGCAATCCTATTGATGATGTAAAGTGCGCGGCCGATCTTTCCAAACTCGTGACAGGCTTATTACTATATTCAGCCTCAGCTAAAAATATTACTCCTTTAGATTAAGACACTCCTTTCTATTTATTTTAGAATCTAAATGCTCTTTGGTACAGTACATTGCATTCTAAATAAATTCATCTTCCTTGCAAACGCAGCTAACTTACTATACTAACTCTATAAGAATGGAAAAAAAACAATGTATTTCACCCCATCCTATTTGCAAATTTCGCTTTTTGTTCATTTTTTTTTTCTTCAGATTTTTTAGATTGAAGACAATCTAATCCAACAAAAGTTATATAAATGAATTTAACTTATATATTATAACACACATATGATATATATATTATCGTAAAAATAGTTTTACACTGTAAGTTCAAAACCAAAGCTACAAAAAAACAATGTCTGAAAACTTTTAGCATATTCTCTAGTGAATCCTACCCAATATGCTTTATTTAATTTACAGCTGATTCTACTAAAATGAGAAGTTTATTATTGGCCTTGACCTGCTCGGCTCAGCCAATTACAACTTTCCATATCTGGAAAGTCAGTCAGAGAGTCTCTAAAGCAAAGTAATGTATTTGCTAACATACCAGTATATAAAACACATGTCCGTAGCAATGTTACATAAAAAGGATATTTCTCCGATAAACCTATAGAGCAAACACATGGTGCTGTACTTGTGATCTAGTTCCAATGTTACTCTGCAGTGACATTGACTCTGTGAGACACTGACCTCAAATCTTGGATTTATTGAAGGAAGATTGCTATAGTTTCCTTTAATAATTATTATGTATATAGGGCCACAATGATCCCTTTCATAAAATTTCTTCAAACTTGGCATTTTGACTGAGAATCGAGTCTAAAACAGAAATCTGAAATGAAAACATGTCAAGTGATGATGTCACCATCAGAAAATATAACAAAATGCTGTGTTTAAGGGTAGATAATTCAAAATCAAGGCCTGAGTTACCTGAGTTTAACTTCAGATTTGTTTCAAAAAGTTAAGTTGAAATTGGTCCCGTTGTTAAAGAGGAGATATTGTTCAAACTCTGTATTCTCCGTTTATGTACAGGCGGCCATTTTGTGTACTTTGGCAGAAGTAAATCCATGAAACAATCATGTGGATTTTGGGTGAAATGGGACAAGTGGTTACTATTTAAAGCAGATGTTGTTTAATGGTTTACTATTTTAGCTCTGATGGCCCTTTTGCCCAGCGGAGCAGAACTATTTCAGCAATTTTGGCGGAGGACTTTCAAAGGAACAATCCTGTAAAGTTTGGTTGAAATAGTCCAAGTGGTTAAGGAGATGTCACTTAGATGTTTTTCGATTTATAATATTATTTCTATATCTGGCAGCCATTTCGTGTAGTGGGTCATATTCCAGTAGCATCTTAAAGTGACATTATGCTCATCTTACTGCACATAGTGTATTTTTGGTGACAGTTTTATAAAAAGCAATTGTCGGTTGCTGTGCATTTAAATGTGTTAAACTAATGATAATGCCACATTAATTACTTGAAGTTGGTGCTTTAGAAATTAAACAAATGGACAAATGAAATAATAATTCCTTCCTTGGCAGTGATCTCCCTTGTGTTATTAGTGTTGCTCGGCAGTGGAAGGGAAGCTACTCCTGCATGCATTTGTTTATTTCTTAAATTGACTCTCCCAGTCAAAATAGGAAAAGTAATATTTGGAAAGTTATTATTTCATACTGGTAGCAGGAAAAGTTTGTTGTATCGGGTTAAAAGTTATTATTTCCTCTACCCTTTTCACACACACACCTATTTCAGCTGGAATTTTACTTTTAAAAATGTGCATAATGTCACTTTAAGTAAAATCAAGTAGAACATCAAGTCATCACAATAGCTCACCATGAACACTTTGTGCTCAGGTGCGCTAAAAATCATAATTTACCTTCCTCTGAGACGCTACTGGTGTACGAAGATCCTTCAGAAAACATGTTGCTCCTATTTTGTATAACAGTAATAATCTCTCATTAAAATCATCCTTCAACTTCGCTTCTTCTTCTAATCTAATGGAGCGTGTTGAACTCCATGATAAAGTCAGTCCAAACTTAGTCTGTTCACACTGCTTATTTCATTTACACATATGCAGTCTGTCAGTCAGGGAAGATATTTGTCTGTTTTCAGTGATACTGTATAAAGTTCTATCTGAACTTTCACTTTGCTTTGTTTTAAAACGGTTTAACCTACTCAAAGTTGCACGTGTATGAGGCAAATTCGGTAATGTTAGGCCCTATATCACTCACCTCACCACGAACAACTGCAACTCAAGATCAGACTTGCACGTTCCCCATTAATATCTGAACCTGCTACAAGGCCTGTGTCGATCTGATCACATTTCATAAATACAAAATATTGATAGGCCAGTCTCACTGCCAAGGCCAGGTTTTTAAATTTGGTTTTGTAATTCAAGAAAATTTATTAAACCTGAACATGTTGGTAAAAATCTCCTCTACCAAGTGAAGCTCCCAGTGAAGACTCCTTGAATTCCAGCCTTTGGTTGCTGATAAATAGCGGACATTAACATGAAATTATATAAAAGAGAAATAAAAGGGCAGTAACTCATTAAACTGGAACATGCTAAAAATGTGCCCTCATCTCTTGATAGTGAAACAGTCTGAAGTTTCATTGTATTCAATTCAAAGGTTTATGAGAAATAGCCCAGACAAGAATGTTGGATGTTGGATGAAGACTGTATTATCATATATATAAGTGTCAAAAAGGTTTAAGTATCTCATCTGACTTGGTGACCCCATGACCTAGTTTCAAATCGGACCAAGGGATCACTGAGATAGACACTCATGATGACAATTTTCATAAACAACATTCAAACAAAAATAAGTCTACATGATGTCTCTGTAGAAAATTAGTGAACATTTCACCTGGTGACCTAGGTTTTTTAAGTCCAAATCACCTAGTTTTAATATTGGCTAAAGTAATGGTCAAGTAATATTTCATCTTTTGGTAAAAAGGTGGACTATAGGGTGTTTACATTTGACCTGATGACCTAGTTTTTGATCCAATGTGAGTCTGTTTCATATCTAACCTACTAAGAGAGCATCAAGACAAACATGAAACATGTAGTTGCATGCAAAATAAGGCCTGCAGGATGTTCATAATGTATGTGTGCACAGAACAGACCTGGCTGAGAAAAGACAGACAGAGTGACATCTGACAATCATGAAAGCTAATCTTGAGTATTCCAAGGAACAAAATGTATTGCCTACTAACAGAATGATGTTCTAGAAAATATTTGAAGGGGAAATGGATGTAAAATATCTGAAGGGGAAATGGACAAAAAT
>JAFMSR010000452.1:0-39965 GCA_022818135.1 Saxidomus purpurata
TTTCTCCATCTTTGTGCTCTAAGATAATCATGGTGTGCAGCTGAAGTCATCTGTTAGGTGGCCTTTCACAATCATTCTCTAGTGTGACTATCCATTCATGACCTCCAACAAGATATCTTTTACACCATTTTACTGTTGTTTTTTTTTCAACACAAAAAGTCATAATATATTGACTTCTCATTTTCATAAACTCCAGCACATCATGTAACTAAAAAAAATTTAGTTGCTCAAACACGACTTTACAGTATTTCAATGGCATGTTATTTTCACATACATGTCATTTCCTGTTTTAACCAATTTGCCTTCTGTTTATCTGTACCCATCAAAGGATGCAATCTTTGCTGGAAGTTAATCCCAAAAGGCTCCAATGTTTTCTCAAAAATATATCCAGTCATTACATCAGCAATAGTGTGATCTGTAGAAAAAAGAATTATCTGATGAAAGTAATTTTTCATACATGTATTTGTTAACACAACGTATAATATATAACTACATGTATATATATATATATTCAAAATATTGAGCAATCTGAAGGCCCCGATACATCTTTAAGTGTGATTTAATTAGTTGGCACAAAAATCTTATGGAAAATTGTTAATTCTTTTCACTAAAATTACTTAGAAGTAGGTAGTTGTTTAATGGCAATCAAATTACAAAACAGTAAGAATTCTTCAATTTGTTTGAAATTTGATTATTAAAAGTGACCTTCTTTAGAGGGGGTGTTTTCTTTCTCATGGAAGACAGCAGTTTATTCCTTTTTGTTGTACATTGCCGTCTGTGACAGTGGAATGCCAAGCTTGTGACACATACATTTGTATCTATGGTCTGAAAACAAAAATGAAAAAAATATTAATTATTTCATACATATTTATAATCACTTTCATGGAACACATTCAACAAAGCTTTGAGTAGGCTAATGAGTAATTAACAAATAAACTTGTATCCCAGTCTACATAAATCAAGGAAATTTTGACATTTTCTCTCTACACTGTCTATATTATAGGCTTTATACTATTTCAGTCCTGATAATTAACTAAATTAGATAATGATTTTGATAACTACTAATATAAACAGCTACACCCCTAACGACAAGTGAACTTTTAAAGAATAATGTAATCCCTAATTGTCTTAATGGTCAAGCTTTTAACTCATTTCTTACAGAGAAATGGAAAGATTGAATCAGTCATACAGTAAGGATTAAAGTACTTTTATCTTAATTTGTTCTAAAGCCAAATTGAACATCATAACATTTA
Source organism: Saxidomus purpurata (assembly GCA_022818135.1). Taxonomy (NCBI): domain Eukaryota; kingdom Metazoa; phylum Mollusca; class Bivalvia; order Venerida; family Veneridae; genus Saxidomus; species Saxidomus purpurata. Next base: position 1,254 of record JAFMSR010000452.1, read on the forward strand.
ATGATTTTGTATGTGTCAGTATCTAAGTCATTGATATAACTTTTGATGACAGTAATACAATCTTGGATATAACAGATCAGTATATCAGAAACCATTCAATAATAATAATTTATCTCATAATTATGATGTGCACATATACAAACTTAGTGACCCAAGCCAATCAGTGTAGTGTTTTATGACCCTTGTATATTGCCAAAGGCAATACTATCCTGTTGAAAAATGTAGCTTATGAAAACATTGCATAATATTGCATAATATTATGTAATGTGACCACATGGTTCCTAAGACATCAGTGATGGACTAGCTTTTGTCTCAGCTACTGTTACAACATGTACACTAAATTTATAAAAGTTGGTAACTGAACTTCAAATAAATTTGCCAAAAAATTAAGATAAGTATTGATAATTAAACTAATGCTTTTAAAATTTGAACATGAAGCCCAATAGTCTTAATAGATCTATGCCATGCATAGCTTTTAAAACTGAAATTTTCAAAGGTCATGTAGGTAAATACTAGTACTTGATAGACAATAACTTAATCATGTTTAATGGTATTCATTTATTGCAGTAAATGCATTCAAATGAAACATTAACCTACAGTTTTGAGTGATATAAACTAACAAATTTGCTACAGCCTGATAAAAAAAATAAACCTGTGCACTTCTTAAAATTAACTTTCTTTTTCATTTTAGACTTTTGTAGAGATACATACTCTTACCTAATCATTAACTAAGTACTGTAACATTTATATGTTATAGAAAGTCATTTTCAAAGAACTTATTCTTTTTTAGAGTTCAACTGATTGGTAAGAATAAAAATCTGCATTTTGTGTTATATTTTGGTAACAAATACATAATTCCCAAAAACCTTCCACAACTGTCACACAATTATCTAAATAAGAATTAGTTTTGCAAAGAGTCTGTTTGATATAATATAAATACATTTATTTGAATTGTTATGAAAACTTGCTGTATAATGTGAAATATTTAAGTAAATCCTAAATAAAGCGCTGTAAATACTGTTTTCGCATGAAAAAAAGTATTTAGACACATACCAGTAATTATGCAGGGTCTTATCAGACCTAGTGTTGTTAAATTGTATTCATGACATCTAAATGTTACATTAACAACAGCTGTCTCATGACAGCACGCTCGACTATTCGAAAGCTTGTGGGTAAAATGGGTTTTTTTGTCTAAGAACAGGACTGGTGTAATGTGTAATTGTCTATAAGAATTAAGGTCAAAGATATGAAACTTGTTCAAAGACCTTTGCAAATGTACATTACATGCAAAGCCTCACTCTGGATTCTGTAAGCCAACTGGGGTGAGGAGAGGGGGATAATTTCAAAGAAATACATGACCTTGTATATTTGATCATGCATAACTTTGTAATGTTTCAAACTTGATATGTATAAAATTAAAAAAGCATGACCACATAATTATTCAATGGTATTTCAAATTAAAGTAAGCCATTTAGAGTATTTCCATACAATAGTCTGGTAAAAACTGTGACAAAATTCTAAGTTAAAAAGGGGCATAAATATGTCAAAAATAAAAAAAAACATTGGTGAAGATGTTGATAGTAAACATACATTTCAAGTTTCAAGTCCATAGGTTTGAAAGTATTCAAGATATTCAACTTTATAAAAATCTTTCACAAACAATTCTAAGTTAAAAGGGGCATAAATCTAACAAAAATCAAAACAGAGTTATGGGGATTGTTTCCTCAGGTGAAGATGTTGATGGTGGACACATACTTTGAGTTTCAAGTCAATACCTTTATAAGTATTCAAAATATCTGACTTTATAAAATCTTTTCCCAAAAATTCTAAGTTAAAAATGGGCATAAATCTGTCAAAAATCAAAACAGAGTTATGGGGATTGTTTCTTCTGGTGTAAATGTTGATGGTTAACATATATTTTGAGTTTCAAGTCAATACCTTTGATAGTATTCAAGATATTTGACTTTATAAAAAACTTTAACCAACGCAGACGCCGAGGCGAGTGCAATAGCCTCCTTATTCTTCGAATAGTCGAGCTAAAAATGAAATTTACAATTATTTATACTTGCTGAGAAAGTATTTTTCTAAACCTGATTATGTCTTTGACAGTAGACTGATTTTAGAAAATGGGATGTGAAAAACTTAAGATAGTAATTATATATGGATTGATTAGTGTTTCAGTTTGTGACCTGTAGAATATTGAGGTAAAGTTTACAGACAGACAGAAAACGGACAAACCACCATCATCATGATCATGACATGACCTCTGCTGGACAAAGGACTTTGTCCAGTGGAGCTACAAATGTTAGTGATATTTTCATTCCTTAGCAAAATTGTAAATTAACCCTTGCACTGCTGAGCAACAATTGATCCTGCATTTGCGACTGATCACCTTGCTTAATTGATCATGATCTGCACTCTTGGCTATTCAGTTCTTGTTGTCCCTTTGAACAAATAATATTGTTGTCAACTAATCTCATAGATTTGCATGAAATCATTGTGCATGTTTTTGTTTTCAATAGCAAAGATATGGCCCTATACTGTTTGACTGGCTATCACTACGGTCCACTGAAGACAATCATTAAAGAATTCATATTAAAACCTATGTACAGTAAAGTGACCCCAATACAGGGTCAATTTGGATCTGGGTTTCGTCATCTTCACAATCTTGGTAAAGGTCCACAAGGCCATGAAGATTTTCCCCTCCCAGTATATTAAGCTGATGTAAAATCATGGTCAATTTTGAAACAGTGGTCTTGATAATAAATCAACTAGGCAGTGCTATACATGTTTATATATCTAAACTAAACAGGGTTGTGCCAATCGATTGATTTGGATTTAATGTCACAATCAACAGCTAAGGTCATGATGGCAACTTCCAGCTTTCATGGAGGAGGAAGACCCTAAGTGCCAATTCGGGCATTATTTCAGTCACGAGCAGGCTCCTGGGTAGAACCTAGATAGTTTCCAGACAAAAAGAACTTGACCAAAGTAGGGCACGAACCTACAGCGGTGAGGGACAATTAAGTGATCATCAGTCAGTGACCTTAACCACTCGGCCACAGATGCCATGATGTATGATCTATTATAATGTGATTTTTTAGTTATTCGTACCCAGGTGCGAACCGACTTCGGCAAAATGTGCACATTTTCGTACCATTTTCTAACCACGCATAAAATCTAAAAAAATACAATTACAACATGTTTAAAGCATAAAAATATGTTGTTATATTTCAAAAAGACATCTACAAGACTAGCGCCTCTGTAAAGTTAATTTGCTGATTAGTTTCAGTTTTATACTTAAACGCGTAAAGGCGCATTTTAGACTAGTGTTTCGGGCACTACAGTAAAGCATATCTTCAAAGACACTAAATGAACTAGTCAGGCCGCACACTTTTGATGATCTATATAGGGGCGTAGGCAAGTTACAAAAAAATCTTTGTTTTTTACGTTGAATTCCCAGTTTTGTTATTAAAAATTCAAGAGTACCTAGTCGATATTCGGCCACTTCCCAATCCAAAAATATAGTATTCTTTCCCAACTATGGCAGAGCAACTACCCAAAATGCAGCATAGTAAGTTTTCCCGAAGTTTGTTTACATGATTGCTGCATTTCTGGAGGAAGCATCTGTGTGGTATCGATTTTTCGTTGCACTATCACATAACAGCGCACAGTACTGCATGTTATGCATTACCAGTCTAATCCGATTCTGGGCCTGAATTTTAGTCCATGTCTCAGGGGAGGTAAATTTATTTCGACTTCCGGTTGTCAATGTCGCATAACGAAAAATATTATTGTAAATCTTTTCCCAAAATGGACTTTTATCTCGCATAAATTTCCCAATTGAAAGGCCAAGGCCTTTACGAAATTCCTGATGAAAAGCCTTGCTGTTTTAAGTATTAGATAGAGTACTGTTGGCGAGAATAATCATATTATTTCGAGGAGGCTATGCCTCTGAGAAATGATGTAATTATTCAAGCCAACAGTTACTCTATCTGATTTGTATCATGGTATGTTAGTTACTAGTTAGTTAGTTTATACTTATCTATTTTAGCTCAATTTTGAAGAAAGCTTGAAGCTTGATTGACAGCTCTCATGCCCTACAATGTGTGACATAATATCATGTGACTTAAAGCGACTGCACTCCAGATAACCCCCAAAATAATAAATCCTTTGTGTATTTAAAGTCTAATAATGGTCAAAAACGAATTGTTTTTGAGAAATAAAAGCTTTTGCTGTTGTTTTTCATCTTCCCGGAGAATGGGTTTCCCGTTTAAAAATAGCGGGTATTCCGTCACGCGGGCAGTTTGAAACGATCACGTGATCGTTGTATTTAGATGTAAACAAAACAAAATGGCAGAGTCTTCAGCATCGAATATTGAAGAGGTAAGTGTATAGGCTGTATCATCGATTAAATCGACGTATGATGTATGAAAAATGTTGTAACTTTTGTGAAATGTTTAAATGACGTTAATCTCTGCATGTGCAAACAGTCATGCGCGATGTCACGTGATGACTCCACAATATCATGTGACGATTCAGATAAAAATAAACATGATATTTTTAAACTTACCCCGTTAGTCAAGGGGTAAAATTCGTGATAGGAAATATATCAAAAACAGTATTTTTTCAGCGTTTTTTTAGCTATAAAATATGTCAGTGGTCAGATTTCAATGCCCAACATACAAATGCAACACTGATTTTCTTGAAATTTGAAATTTTATTTTTTTAAAGTCATTTGGCCATCTGGACTGCAGTCGCTTTAACAAAATTGTGTGGTAGAGGCCTCAATCTTTTTCACTGAAAAAAAATCAATACATGTACTTGTTTGCTTTTTTAAGTGTTCTGCAGCCTACAGTGTTCCCACTCTCGTGAATTATTATGTAAATCACATTTTTTCACCATGTGTGAGATGGCACGCATACAAAATGCAGAGGACGAATAGGTTCAGCTTGAATCCCCCAGTATGTTCTAAAGATAGATCATGGAAATTCTACTTTCTCGGCAAATTGATCGGCATAACAGTTACTGCTGATGATTTACCATTGCCGTTATGAAATGTAGACGGGTTGCGTATTTTATTATAATGCTCTGAGAAATAATATTCGCACTTTAAAAGTGTGACCAATCTAATGATCCGAGCTTCGTCTGCAAAAATGTCGCAGTCAAAGCATTGTGTTTGGCTTCGCAACGAATAAAATAAATGATGCCCAACAAAAGTGAAGAGTTGCCATCCACGAGTACTGACACAACTACGAGTAGAAAAGTTAAAAGGCGGAAAAAGTACCCGAAACAATTTCAGAACAAGTGGTTGTCGCGGGTTGTAAATATTTTCAACGGTCAGCTCTTGTCTATCTTATAATTTTCATACCCCAAAAATTGAGATTTACCCCCACTTTTTGTGTCCACGGGATAAGTATGCCTTTGAAAAAATACTGAGTGGGAACACTGATATATACCGGAGCATTTAAGTGTATTTGTTTTTTATTTTATTTTTGACCGGCTGATTAAGACTTTTCCAAAATTAATATTGTAAAACAAAAATCTACGCAATAAAAAAATCTGAAGTGTTCTCTAATTCAGATAGATCATGTTCTATATTACAGATAGAGCACATGCAGTCTAAGCAGTACAGTGTTTTCCTATACAAATATGCAGTAGCCATGATATAAATAAGAAAGACGGACATGTTTACAGTTTCCAATGAATAAAAGCACAGTTGCAATGAAATAAAAGATTAATTGCTTGTATTCTTGGCTTCCCACATCCGGGTACTGGTAAATAATTTACATTCGCCCGGAAAGGTGATTCCTCGTCTGTCATCACTGGTCTCCATTTATTTAAGTTTGAATAATACAATAACCAAGATTAGAAATGAAAGAAGACGACGATCTCCCAATACCTTTAATTCTATGTTTTTAAAAGCTTTTCATTTAAGATAAAGTTAAACGTGCATATGAGTCATGAATGTTAAAGACCGAGTTTTCACCTTTTACAGAATGGAGAAATGAAAGCGACCTAATAATCTGATTGGTTAGCTGGTCAGTATGATGTCACGGCGAATCTGAGAAAAATATCAAGTAAGCATTTCTGCTGCTTTCACTGTATTTATCAATGAGGTACAACAATGTCAATGTGCACAAAAGTTGTATCGCTGGAATAAATTTATAGCCTAATTAATTTGGAGTTTCAGTGCAACCCCTTCCACAGATCTAATATTTTATAACTGTCATAGTCTCACAATTTCCACTTCGCAGGCAAACCAATTTTACAGGTTGACATTTTACAGCTGTCCGCCTTCTACGTCTCACTTTGATGTGCAAATAGCTGGGAACACATACCCAACAAAATTCTGTCGGGCACTTATAAACGCAATAAAATCCAATATTTGAATGTATTTATGATTTAACATGATAGGATTAAGTTTAAAATGATACTAACTCAATTCAAAGTTACGTTTTCCTATTTACACACTTGTATCAATCAGGAGAAATATAAAAATAAATGGCATATCATGCTGTATGTGTAAACTTGCATGTTCAGGTTTCAACATTCAGATTTTAATAAAGTGGTGAGAATTTTCACAAAATCTTAAGTTTTCATTTAAAAACATATTTAATTCTTCATCTTAAAGCGGAAAATTATTATTTGAACTAGGTTAACTGTGTATTGTGCGCAGGTAACATACCCAATATTGAAACTACACTTTCCGCCTATTATGGGTCACATTAAAATTAGGCGTAGAGGTGTGACAGTTATTAAATACAGTTTCAGATCTGTTAAAGGGGTCACACTGAAACGCTAAATAAGTTACGCTATAACTGTCACTGAAGGTGGACAACTATAAAATATCAGCCTATAGAATCGGTTTACCTTCGAAGTCGAAATTTTTCAAATATCCTGTTAGACTGGAAAGTGGAATAAATTTCATGACAAAGAAACGAAATATAGGTATTTAAAAATATATATATAGTTATGAGAATTATCATTTGAAAATCTAAGTGAAATTTATAAAATGTACGTATACACAGACTTTCCTTTACTCTCCTAAGGTAGGATACGAGTTGACTAAGGTACGAGGTGACCAGGTGACTGGTAGCCTTTTATAAAGATGTAGCAATGTCATCACTTGATTTATTCTGTTTTGCAAGACAGATGGAATATATTTGCCGAAGCACTTACCAATTCTTACCAAAGGCATTTAGTTCGGCATACTTTATCAAATATAATCGTTGTCAGATGTAAATCATATTTGTATCTGCCTAACATGTCCGACTACATCATCTCGATGTTGATTGGCTGCACGGTTAGTGTGCTTATTTGATTGGCTGCACGGTTATACCCGGTTCTGCACGATACACGTTTTATTCATAGTTCTGATTGGCTACACGGTTAATCGAGTGGAACCGTGAAGCGTGTAGCGTTCGTGTTGCACGCGAAAGAAACCGTGTGCACGGGGAACCCACACGCAGGCGCCACTGTAGTTGCTTAAATGACACTTTATCTGGTATTGAAAACCATATTTAGTAAAGAATATGAAAATATAAATATTTCTGTTTTTACTTTATAATACCTTACAAACATTTAAGCTTTATTGCTGCTGGAATGAAATATTTGTAGTAACAGTTTATTACGTCCTCGTTACAAATTATCTTCTTATATCGCCTAATTAGAAGTATCAATTTTCCATTAACAAGTTGCCACATTCGTTGCCCTATATTTTTTTAAGTGAATTCTAATTAAATTTTGACACTGCAATTACTAGTATGTACTTTATTACTTTAATGGTCATCGTAAATATTTTAGTTTATATATTCGTATTTACATCTTAACAGTGAAGTTCATGAAATGTTGGCCTATACATGTATTGTCAATGTTCAAACACACAATGTACATGTGTCTTGATCACATAGAGCTGAACGCATAGAAAACTAGATGAAGAAACATATGAGAAAAACAACTAAGGTTGTTATTTAAAAAATAATAATTGCTTATCATTTGATATGGATGCTAGAATTTGGATGCGTTGTAGTTAAATCACGAGTGCGTAGCACGAGTGATTTAATTTTTCGCATCCAAATGAATGAATATATTTTATTGAACGATAAAATATAGGGAACAATTTATTATTTCGATTCTAACACGTCATTTTCTTTGAAAACAATCCCAAACTTTAAAACGCGAGATACGATTGCACACGTCACGCCGTTACGTCAGTTAGTGCACGTCGTCCTTGGAAAAACGTTCTGTATTTTGCCGTAAAATAAAATACAGGCTTTTCCCTGTATGTATATAGGAAAAGCAGCCGCTTATGTTAGAATTATTTATCTATTTATTCATCTATTCGTTTGTTTGAATTTGCAATAGCTTTGTAGGATTATTTGTTCACGCCTTCAGGAAAACCTCGCGTATGGTATGTTTAATTATATAATGTTACGTTGTGCTGTGGTGATCTGTGTCCGTACGTGTACTGCTCCTTGCTGTGTTAATTTGTTTTGAAGCATCGTGTCATGTGCGTTGTGTTACGTTACGCACTGTTACGTAAGTGTCATAATAACATTAGGTTATGCTTTGTTTCATGTACTTATAAAAAACGTTCGTTATGTTAAACTTGGTCATGTTTTGTTTTTGTTCTGATTTCTTTCATTTTTATTTAATCTTATTTGTCTTATTTTAATTTCCAATTTATTTTCCATTTTAATACTTAATGATAAACACTGGACTAGTCTGAGTTTGGCTTGACAAAGTGTTTAATAAAAATTGTAAAAGAACCGAGAACAATATCAAATATTTTCATATTCACTCAGTCCCAGTAATGACCGGTTTATACAGGTCAGGCCTCATTAAGATACGTTAAAGACTTCGAATTTGGACTAAAAAGTTATTGCTAAATCGAAAAATGTAAATGTTTTATTACGAATTTATTGGAGTGAGGTTTATCTTTTCAAAGATGTACTTCCAAAAAACTAAAAAATACAAATTTGAAGACGTAATGTATGGTTTGAAGTACATTGCAAAAACAATAGACATCTAAGACATATCCTTCAAACATTTACAATTTAAAATTTTCATTTTGATTTATTATAAACGATTGGTATTTACATTAAATATATTCTAGTTTTAAATTATCAGATAAAAAAATGGGTTTCTAGATACGTACATGACAATGTCAACACGGCGGTACAGGGCCGATTGTTGTATCATTTACTTCGTTAATTACCTTAAACGGACAATTTAAAAGTCATTTGGAAGGATGAAAGTTTCGACATAAACACAGTTTGCATTACATATTTGTGATTTCCTCATAACGTGTCTATAGGGTTATCAGTGCTCGTACATTTATTTTATGTAGAATATGAACCGATTTATATGAAAACACAATTATCACATTATAGTATAATAGTGTGCATATTTTTTTCATGAAATCGTTGTTAAATAAATCGGCTTGTCGAGCTCTCCAGTAATGATCGTTGTGTTTTTCAATTTTAATAGGTCTTTTACAAAACAAGTGACATGGCATCTGTAACAAAAGTAGTTGGCACTTTAGTAATATTTTATTGTCAGGCAGGTCTACTATCAAAGTAACTATGATTTTAGTATTGGTCAGATAATATAATATATGATGAAGCAATAATTGCCGTGTAATTCAACTTCGACTCGTTGCACGTCTCAGACTTGCTACAAATTTTGGACTTGCTACTTTTACTGGCCTTGCTGCAAATCTTGGATTTGCTACCCTTCTTTTAATTGCTACACTTCCGGGAATCGCTGCACTACTTGGACGTGTTGCACTTCTTGGACGTACTAGATGTGCTGCCTGTATTGCTTCATTGACCTGTTACCCAACAGGACTTATTACTTTCCAGCAAGAGAGAATTTCCATCGGCGGGACTAACTTCACTTTTAAGACTTCCGCCGCTAGGGATACTTACTCTATTTTAAGGAGACTTACTTTACTAAAGAAAAAGATCAACGATAGAAAACTAAAAAGTTCCTCTCGGGAACAGTACTGCATTTGTTTCTTTTATTTATCTCTTATTTTGTTTTGTTTTATTTCAGTTGTATCAATCGAATGCGCGAACCGAATAGGAAACGTTATATGACGTCATGCTCTATGATGCAAATAACTTTTACACAAGGATTATGTTACTTACACCACAAAAATGTGAAGTTTTAGGCTTCCAATTACATGGTAGGGAATCTTTGTTTGACACTTAAGTTTGTAAAGCTACTGCTTCTATAATAGTTATTTATGAAGATAATAAAAATATTGTTTCTTTATTAGTTTAACTGAATACTTAACCGAATGCTCTTCTGAACTGAGAAATTGTAAAGAATATAGATTTCAAAATTTTGATATCAGCATGTGAAATATGCTACGAATTTTTGTTTTTGAGAGAAATTCTTACAGGTGATTTTAAAATGATGACTGAAACTAAATAGAAACTGAAACCATTCTCTTTTTAATGTTTAAACGTCATTCAGAATAGCAAAGTACAAAAGATCTTGTACGATTGTACTGTGAACCGGAACAACAGTAAAAATTAATTACTGTCACAAAATATGTACTTTCGTCAAAACATCAAAATTATATAAAGATCGGAATTTTTGATAAAATAAATGATAAATGAGTTGATGTTGTACGTAGTGCTTATAGATCGTGCTCATAGATCGTTTCATTTAAGAGTACAATTGAAGCTAAGTTAGTCTACAGCAATTCAGTCACACCAAAAAGTTTGTTTATACATTGTAGTGTGCTTCAAAACCATGTTGCTCCAGTTGCACTTTAGATTTACTCACATGTAAAATAATGAATTTACTGGAAGAATGATAGACCTGTGCTTTATTTACTCTTAGACAATGTTGACATATGCCTGTCTTTCGTTTTGATGTCGCTTCTTCGCGAAATATGTTCACGAAAAGTGTTTCTTTATGATTGAAAGAATTAGCGCGCTATGTTTATAATACATAATTTCGATTTTAAAAAGTATGGTTAGGAATATTTTGGGAGCAAATAACTGTCGTTTTCATAAAGAAAGACATATATAAGAAATTAACTATGACATGGAGCGCTTTGTCGAAAGTGAAGGCTTACCCTGACGTGATGTGTCGAGCCGAAAAATTCACGAAGTCCATTATTTCGATTCTTATAAACAGAAAGAACATTTCTTTAACGTGGCATATTAAGTCAGGAGTGAATGTTCAATCCGGCACAAATAATGGTTGTTGGAATTCAATCCCGTTATTTGTACCAAAATTTAAGCTACATCATACAGACTTGGTTTAAGTTTAATCATGTAGTATTGAAAGTGTACCCACCCCAATACGCTAGAATTCTATTTCTGTTTTATGCAACGACAGAGTTTGCACGGGAGTACATCGTAAGAAGCCAGAAAGAGCTACTTTAGTATCCGAAACTCCGTGCGTTAATCATATACAATTTCCTTTAGATAAGTACAATAGGCATATTATAATTCTTGGTAGTATTCAGAGCTACAAGTATTTTTACCTCCGAAGTGCTAATAGGACTTTGATTGTTTCTGAAAACACAAGTTTGTAGTAACAACTTATTACAGCACTGGAAAACAAGATTTTCGGGGGTACACTGAAATTACCCTGTCAGTCAGGTGGTCGGTCGGAGGTCGTTCGTGCGGTCGGTCTTCTTTTACGACAATGGTAGTTGGTGGATCGAACTCCTCCTTCACTTTTCAGGATTGCAATATATATTGGTACACATGATCACAATGAGTAGCAGATGTGATAGAAATAAATTTTACGTGCTCCAGAGTAAAACCCCTTTGAATGTAAAGTGTTTGTCTGCAAGAATTATCTGAAATATAGATAGTCTGTGGTGCAAGCTCCAAACCCCTGTTTACTAAGGATTGCATTGAATAGTGGCTCAAGCAATCAAAGCAACAATAGATCTGCAAGACATAAGATTAGTGCGTATGTATCAAGGTGTGGCAGATAAATACCCCTTTAAACTTAAACATCTCTATTATATAAATTTCATGTATCATTCGTCAGTTTTAAACGATATGCAATTAATATTGCTACAAACAATTATCATATAGTAAATTCGCAAGACACACCTTTTTCGTGTATCAATCAAGGTCTTGCAGGGTTATAGAAGTGTTTCAATCAGCATATGTTGTTTGCGGATCGAGCTCATCCTTCAATTTTGAAATATTTTAAGATTGCAACACACATATTGGGTACACATACATAGAACACTTGCCGATTTCATATTTGACCTTGGCCTTAGACCATGTTTTTGTTTGTTCAAGGTAGAAAGATAAAATTTGGAGTACTGTTTAGTTTTGCACACTGATTTCCAAAAATCCTATGACTGACGTTTGGCCTACTTTCTACTTTTTGAAGGGCAATGAAAGTCATGACACTCTTGTTATAGGTTGTTGAAACTGATTCTGTTAAATTTGCAATTGTACAAAAGGTCATGCCAAATTTAAGAAGTGATTGAGTTAAATGTCTGCAATGTCAAGTTTATTCGAAAATAAAAACTATTCCATGTTAACATTGTTGATTACGTTTAGCAAGCGTTGGAATAATTATCTTGTAGAATATATCCTGCATACTGAAAATGGGTGTTCATAGGAATTCCTCATTCTAACTGAAGGTTTTGGCTGGAAAACGCCTGTTTGAAGCCATCCACCCACATAACGGCGTAACCGAAAATGATTTCAATGGTTGTTGTTAAAAACCTTGTTGAAAAACCTTCTTACTTGGTCCTTTATGAATTATCAATTCAAGCATTAATGCCATGTCACACAAATGTTTCACGGTCCACACTTTCCAGAAATTTGGTCAGATTTGAAATAGTTTTGACCACGAACTATCAAAGTTACCTTTAAAACAGATAATACAAACATTCATATCTAAAGTATTGCACACAAAATCAGACCAAACTGAATGTCCAATAGTACATAAATCCCAAGGGTTTGTGAAAAAGAAACATAGTCATGCAAAATTCTTGCCAGCTGAAAATGGATTTTAACGCACGTGGTAATTATATTTCAGGGTTTCGCATTTAAACATTAGTTTCGTTATTGTATACTTGAAGTGGACGCAAAGTCTATTACGACTACAATGAAACAATACATAATTCATATTTTCTTAAGATGTTTTGTGTTGGGTGTTTGTTTTGTGACTTGGAAGCTACCAAGTGACTCTTTGAGGAAGTTTGAAACTCTTGGCAATCTAGCGGGCAGTGGTAATCTTGTATTGAGTCATTTAAGGAAAAATGCTTTGCCAGTCTAAAAGTGTTAATTTGTATCATTTTCTGTATTTTTCGCATGCAAGAAAGTTCAATGAAAGTTAAAAGTATTGTTCGTGTAAAATGAGATTTATTTAATTTTAAGAGTTTTTTAATGTCAAAAGACTCGCCTTTCGATAACTAAAAGAGTTCATTTCTAGTTAGATCCACAAAAGCAAATTGATTTATTTAGTATTCATAGAATGTTCACCACTGTAATGTTACGGTTCAAATATATCGCATCGGAGACTCTCACTACCATAAAATCTTGAAAGACATGCCCATAAATCAAAATAGCGATAATGAAGATGAAAACCTTAAACGATACAATCTGTGCTTATAAAAGTATGATGCTGTCCGGACAGGCCGTGTATAATTGCTGAAAATGATGATTATTCAATCTAACAAGTTTGTTTAAATGCTGCATCCGACCTTTAAAGTCAGACTCAGACTATGAACGTGTCAATGTTGATTAATATAGTTCTTAATAAACAAAACGTGTTCTATATAAGTTGCGTCGTTTTCCAAGGCAGAGGTCACCGTGAACTGTTATATATACCTTCGATCATAAAACCTGACGGGCTTGTACTATTTTCTTTTCTTTAGACGTTGTACAATTTATACCTTTTATTCAAACGCATGATAGGTTCCGAATACTTTAAAGTTACAACACATAAGAGAACCTTTAATATATTTTAGTATTATAAAACTTAGTGTGTCACAAGAAAATACAAGCAACATACATGTGTATGTATTTATCTTGTAACATGCTGGATAGATAGAACAAAACGAATAAATGGTCGTGAGAAAAGTAATAAATCTGCCCTGATGTATCTTATATTCTAGCAGTTATTTTGCCGAATAAAGTACTATTATGTATTCGACACTTTATTGTTTTATAACATTAAGTTATAGAGCTAAAATGTTCGTGGTAAAGTCCATGTAGTCGCTGAAAAAGTTCATAATAATAATCATTAAGAATAACATGTTTATGAACATTTTGATAAAATGGCATCCTACATTCCAAATCAGATGAATATAAAATAAAGAAATTAGTTTTTATTTTATTGAAAACTGTCAACGATAATGGCTTTGAAACTGATATGTTTGAATGAAACATATCTGAGCTGAGATACGTACGAGATAAATGCGAAAATGTCTTTCATTAGGATGGTACAGGACATTTTGTCATCTATTTATTGTGGTAATTACCTTAAGGTAGGTCCACACCTTACGTCTGAATTGTTCAACCTCCTCAGAAAACGGTCATATTTTGCATATGAAGTCTACGATGTATGTACTTTAATGTGATGCTATTTGATAAGAACACGCTCACGCGACGTTGACGTCATGACGTCGTCAAGCAGTCTACCCAATTTCTTTAGGCGCTTATATACAAACGTTCGTACCTGTGGTATTTATGAACAGATTTTGAAGATTCAAGTTTCATTTTTTTTGTTACAAGTAAACACAAATTTTGATTGCATGTTTATTACATAACGAATGCATTTACAGTCAGTATGTCGACTATTGCCACAATTTTGACGTAAATAACGTTGTATTTTGGAAGGTACTCTTGATATATTTTGCCGTTTTGCGAAGAATTTTGTCCGGTGACCCCACCTGAAATTTTGATATATTGCCACCACATAGTAGTTTATTCAAATTATCAAATAAAATCGATAGGTAATCGAAGTCAATTTTTTGCAATAAAAAGTGATGATTTAGATATCATATTAGTCACAGTGATAGTGATATAGATCTGCCATAACTTCTTTTTCAGTGATGAATATGATTCAGGTTTTGTTATAATAGCGTCGCGCTCATGATACTAATATTAAATTGTATCACTTATCTAAAAGGAGTATTTAAATTAGTGTTTCTCAATACAACAGTTACACCTATTAGTCATTATAGAAGTGGCATGAACTTCTTTTGTATTTTTATATATTTCTGTTCAATACACTAAACACTTGCACACAGACAGAGCAAGTAGGGGCAGTGTCTTGCCTAAGGAAAGAAACGTCGTATCACTGGTGGGGATCGAACCCGGGACCCTCTGATCCTGATTATACGATCACTATGATATCTGTGTTTATTAACTACATGTATGCATAAAGAATTGGCATTGTCACGCATTTTGGGGATTTTTACATGATATTTTAACAAAAACGAAACGATGTATAGAATTTGGGGTTGCAAATAAATCTTGCAGGATTTGCAAATCAACTAAAACAAGTCTCTAACACGAAGTCATGACTGTAGAAAAATGCAAATGACGGATGTATGTACATGTGCGAGGTAATTTATAAAAAAAAATTATGGTAAATTAACGAGGTTGTAAACTAACTATCTCAACTAAGTCTTACATAATATTTATTAACCAATTCGTTCCTAGTGTCTACTAAAAACATATACAATGTAGTTTCAAGCAGCTACGTTCCGAAGTAGACGACACTTTGGTTGTCGTCTGGTCAGAATTTACTTCGTCAGTCTGTTGGTTCACCATTAATACGAATAATGCCTTTATTTAGATAAACAGAATGGCATAAATTGGAAATCAAAAGATCCCATTTTAAAAATACATGTATATGTATAAACGGATTAATTGCTGTCGGCGCAACACTCATGATCAGTAAACTTACTAACCGTAAAATATTATTCCTTTCAATTATCTATTTTTCAGGTACATGAACAGCATAATATGAGCCCAGGAAAGTATACGCTCGGTAGGTTTATAGGGTTGGGTGGAAAGCGTGAACGCCGGCGGACAAAACAAGAAACTGGACAATTCAAGAAACGACGCCTTCAGTTGAAGGAAAAAAAACGGCAAGGCCAGGAATTTCGCGAGAACCTTGTGTTTAAGGCGTTGGTTCCGAAACGGGAGGTCCTGTGTTCGAATCGCATCCGGAGCACGAGGTGTGCCCTTGAGTAATGACACTAATGTCACACTTGCCTCAGCCCGTCCAGCTGCAAATGGGTACCTACGATGACATTTTTTAAATGCCTAGATGTTTTAAAGTACATTCCATGTGGCTAATGTTTCCTCTCATGATCAGCGATAGCATATTAACATAAGATCAGTGTTGCTTTAATATAAAACTTATATTATTAAATAGATTTATGACTTTGAAAATGTTTTTTGTTTGTTTAGACAGCGTCTATCTTATTTGAATAAGCTCGTCAGCTTCAATTAGAGACAGAGAATAACTTGTATAGGTAATCAAACTGGGTACTATGTTAAATTTCGAGATTGGCCCTTTGAAAAGCGAGAAGATGTATGCTTATACTTGATGATGTGAAAGTGAAGGCGGACAGGTCCTTTTATGTTCATTTTAGAATAGGTTCAGAATGATGTGCTGGGTTGTTCTTTCAGATAAATATTGTTTTTGGTTGTTTATTGACCCGCCCGACTCTATGATGTTTGCTCATGTGAAACTGTCAAGACTCCTGACAGGCGCAGATTGAAGAGATAGATGTAGATACAAGGGAAGCCTGAAACCAGGCCGGAGCTCTTAACGAATATACCCATTGGTTCTTTCACTTGCAAGGTGTATATCCCCGATACACGTGAGACTACCTCCGGTTTTCTTACCAGTTCACCTCTAGATCGGTTGGAAACATTGATAACTAGAATTTGGAGTGCGCCGCCGGGATTCAAACTGGGGACTTCCAGATTGGTAGTCCAAAACGTTAACCAGCCGGACACCGCGAGGAGATGAAATGGTTGAAACCCTGGAGGTAGTCTCTCGTGTGTTGGTGCTACTAAGCTTTTCGTCAATTAAACAGTGTTATCGGCAAACTATGCCAACTTGTGAACCGGATACTAGACCCTATAAATAGACCCTTTGTTCTATCACGTGCCCGGTGTTTAGCCCTGATACAGGCGAGACTACCTCCGGGTTTCTAACTAGTTCCTCTCCAGATCGGTTAGAAATACTGAAAATCGTTGCTAAATTTTACAGTTCCCCGACAGGGATTCAAACCGGGGACCTGATTGGTAGTTCAGAGCATTAACCACTAAACACAGCGCAGAGATTAACTGGTAAGAATCCAAGAGGAAGTCCTGCATGTGTCGGTGCTATCAAGCTTTCCAAGGATGAACACAACTCCTTTCGTGCATTCAGCAGTGTTTTTGGTCGGTGCAATTTGTTTATATTAGTCCTTCTACACCAGTATTATATGTTTAATGCTAATTTGCAATCTGATATCGAGCCCAGAATATGACTTGTACGTGTTATTCTTTATCGTTTTGGTCGTGTATGAGCCTGTTTTAAAATTTGAAAATGCTTAAACGGCATATTTAATTTTGATACATTACATATTACCATAAGGTAGCATTTAATGATTACAATGTCAATATATAAAACAAATGACGGGGTGATCATCTGTCTATAATGGCCAGTATAACCGATTGATGATCGGTTTACTGCAGAATTTAAATACGTAGAGTTTGCTTTAAATAGAATGGTGGTGAAATCAAAAGCATGTAGAGTACATAAAATATAAATGTTTGGAGATATTGGTATGTAAAAGCAGAAACAGACGGCGATCAAGCATGTTTCTTCCTATTTTCAGATTTAAGATCACGTTCTCACAAAAGAATATACTTTGGTGTCAGACGTCATGTACAAACAGATAAATGAGAGGTTAAAGAGAACAAAAACCTCTATGCCTTAACTGGAAACAACACTAGATATTTGTCTTAAATCATTCCGGTGCGATGGTAAAGTTTATCAATTCTTAGTATATAGGGAACTTGTTATTTAGTTAAGAAATGATTACTGCGTTGTAGTATTACAATTGTGATCAAATGATAAGATATTTAGCTACGTAACAAGAATTCACTGTTCACTCACATACTAATATAACATGAAACATAAACTATGAAATCGGTAAATGAGTGGAAAATATATCGTGTGCCATTTAAGCCACTGAAGTTGCACTTACTTTGACCTTCAGACGTCATGTACAAACAGATAAATGAGAGGTTAAAGAGAACAAAAACCTCTATGCCTTAACTGGAAACAACACTAGATATTTGTCTTAAATCATTCCGGTGCGATGGTAAAGTTTATCAATTCTTAGTATATAGGGAACTTGTTATTTAGTTAAGAAATGATTACTGCGTTGTAGTATTACAATTGTGATCAAATGATAAGATATTTAGCTACGTAACAAGAATTCACTGTTCACTCACATATTAATATAACATGAAACATAAACTATGAAATCGGTAAATGAGTGGAAAATATATCGTGTGCCATTTAAGCCACTGAAGTTGCACTTACTTTGACCTTCAAATTCCCGTTCTGTACTGCCTACAAACAGTTTAAAGTCATAAATATTCCGTTTTATCATACGATGTCATCTTTAGAAATGGTGTTTTGACTGAAGTAAATAATGAGATGGCAGTAATAAATTCATTTTTTCGCGTCTGTTTTCGATACTATCTTGTTTAGTATCAACACCCTGTGGTTTTGAATACTGTATAAATATTTAAGGTTAGTTATGTTTCAAAATTACTTTTCAAATTATAAATCTAAATTTTAATAAAAACTAATGATATAGCCTTTTAAATTTTTCAGGAAGATTGTCTAACTGATAATACAGAGATATGACAAGTCTTTATCCATTCATCCCCCACTTTTTGAAAAATAGTTTTATTGTCGTTGTGCCTCCTGAACAGATACTAAACGTCAGTAATAAACGACAATCTGTGATACTTTGAAGCTGGCTATTAGCATTAATCATCAAAGTTCATCAACAGACAGATCTCATTTAACCAAAGAAAATGAAAATGAAACATTATTAGTTTCGAGATATAGATTGTACTAAGTGACTCATAAATAGCCAATTTCAAATAACTAACCAATAAATATACACCAATCTGTCCGATACTATGCTATTTAATGTGATTTTAAACTTTATCTCGAACGTATCTTAAATAAAATATGTTTCATCGACGCGTATCAGTTTAGAATCTACAATTCATTAGCAGCTTAAATCAAATAAAAAATGCAATTTTGTAGATTTCGAATACTTTTAATGATCGTTTATTACTATGATCCTGAGTATTTGGCATGTAATTTATCCACTTTTTCTACACATAACCGACGATATCAACAAAAGTATATTAGTAGTATACGAGGTGTTTGAAATAAATAACTAGATTCAATACGTTTTCATCTCTTGCTTTGTTACCCTGTCGTTTTTGTTAAAGACGTAGGAACAAAGATGACCAAAATGAATAACTCGCCAATAAACGATGAACACCTAACTTATTCTAGTTATGAGAACTTTAAAGTTAACAGTACATTCAGCTTTATGAAACAATAAAGTGTCAAAAAAGTACTATAGAAAATACATCAATGTAGATTTGTCACTGTTTTCCCATGTTCATTTATTGGTTGTTATTTTTAGCTCGAGAACGAATTGCTTATGGTGATCTTTTGTTGTTACGGTTTGATGTCCATCGTGCGTCGTCGTTCATCATAGTGCGTACTCAATAATTTGATTCGACATAGGTCAATTTCAAACAAACTTCATTGGAATAATACTTAAATGGTCATCTTCGTAAAACGCACAATCAGCCCTGCTCCGCTGAACAAAATGGCTGCTAGATCTAAAAATTAAACGACATATCCTTCCAAGCCACTAGGCAAATTTATATTAAACTTCACAGGAATGATCTTTATATTGTCCACTTTAAATACCACTCACAATGTTGTGCTCCCATGCACAAAATGGCCGCAAGAACATAAAATAGAAATACTATAAAACGATATATCCTCCTTAACCAATGGGCCAATTTAATCAGACTTCACAGGAATATTTTCCCATGGTCTTCTTTTAAACAGCACTAATCATTCCGTTCCACTTCATTTAATGGCTGCTGGAGCTAGATAGAAACATCTTTAATCAACATCTTCTGAACCAGTAGGCCAATGTTAGTCAGTCTTCAAGTGAATAATCATTGGCTTGTTCTATTCTCAAACTGTTCAAACCGTTCTGCTTTACTGCATATGATGGTTGCTAGAGCTAGAAATATAAATGTCTTGAACCAGTAGGTCAATTTCAGTCATACTTCACAGGAATAATTGGATGGCCCTCTTTTTTAATTACAACACCCGTTTTACTCCATTGCACATACCCTTGAGGCTACATTTTCAGCCTGTTTTGTAAGCCTCTCCCTGTTTGAACTTGGTAATAAAACATCAATAACCATTTTATCACATGATCTCTATCTTCAGTGGTTCTCAGCTGATAGGGCCATCATGTTCCTTTTGATTAATATATCCACCATGTTACAAAAAAACACTATGTACAAGTGTATGTTATCTGTATTTGTGAGATATAGTAAGTGATAAAAGTAAACAAAAGCTGTCATGTGTCGTTATTTTAAAGTATTTGGATCATATCATGCGTTTGGATGAACGGTTTAAAATTGTACAGCGTTTTACGAAAAGAAGAAAGTTTAGGCTAGTCAGGTTAAAATATTGAATATATGATAATAAGTTATTCTTACGTTTGATTTGCAAATATATACCACTAATTATATAAATGACCAAAGTGTGACATATCATTAGATTGATTTCAAAGGTAAATTGCGCCTTGTAAGCAAATATGTTATTCCTAATAATCATCATTTTCAAGTTTTTCAGCGACTATACATAAAATTTAAGTTTTATAAGCTCTGACTTTATCGTTAAATGTTCTTATCTTCACTATCGTTTTCTGTGGGACTATAAGAGTGAATTCATGGTAGCTTGGATTTACGATGCTATCTTTTTGAACCTGTAGTCAATGCTAAAGAAATCAACATGCTATTTTAGATCTAACTTCAAATAAACAAACTATTTCGGTTATTGACAATCGCGTCTTTTGTCATGGATAACTTTTACACATTGTAATTGAATAACTTCCATTTTCCAAGGACATTGCCTTTAACTTTCACTGAACTTTAAAATCAGTGTCTTTCCCGTATACGACAAATACTAACGATGATACAAATCAACACATTTAAACTTGCAAAGCTTAACTCATTTATAAAATGTTTGCTGTATTGTAATTTAAATCCCTTCTCGTTTCCCAAATATATGAATACTAGATTTACCATTGTCCGTCAGGAATTACAAACTGCAAACTCCCTAAAAGAGTTTCTTTGGAAGATTTGCTCGACCTCATAGTCGTCAATCAGCACAGTATTTGTATAACAAGTCAGCGATCTCAATAACATGACCACGGAGGTCGATATATAATTATATTATCAGCACCGAATATAAATTGAATTTGATAAAGCGCTTAAAGAACAACACTGATATATATATATATATATATATATATATATATATATATATATATATATATAAGTAATTAAATAAAAATGACTTGATATGGCTTTAAAATAATGATTTAATTAACTAAATTAACTGTGCTACGCGTTTCATACAATTCATCAGGCACAATTGATTCACTACAATTGTGCCTGATGAATTGTATGAAACGCGTAGCACAGTTAATTTAGTTAATTAAATCATTATTTTAAAGCCATATCAAGTCATTTTTATTTAATTACTTATATATATTGCCTTTTCCGGCATTTAAAGGGTTTTAAACCTTAGGACTATATATATATATATATATATATATATATATATATATATATATATATATATATATATAAAAATAAAATGAAAATAATGACACTATATGAGTTTTCTATTTGTATTTGCCAACCGGTTTCACTATATCATCAGGGCAAATATAGGATACAATATAAATTTAATTTATAATTTATATTGTATGCTATATTTGCCCTGATGATATAGTGAAACCGGTTGGCAAATACAAATAGAAAACTCATATAGTGTCATTATTTTCATTTTATTTATAATTTACTTATTCCGGCATATCGTTTAACATTTTTCATATATATATATATATATATATATATATATAATTTCTATCGGATATGATATGCTTAACACCTACGGATGGTGTGTTATACGGAAGTGACGTCAGTCTACGGGCGTACAGGATATATGAAGGTGTTAAAGGGTCTAAGTCGTCATTATTTGATGACAAACTAGTTATCGATCGGTCGTTCAGCATTGCATCAATCTCAGTGATGATCTTCTATACAGTTTATATGGTAAGAAAACGTACAGGGATCTTCTTCAATGCTTGTTTCGTGATACCGATGATGCGTTCCTACCGCCAGGACTATAGTGTACGTTAAGGAATGAATTGCCACTTTGTTCCCTTTCTGCTTACTTCTTCCTTAGCCAAGCTAATTCGAATAAACACTTTAAATACTATAATGCGCCCATAAAGGTAGTTGCATTGTCCGATATTATGATGTTTGGTATTGACATGCGGCTCGCAAAACGTCTGAATGATTGTAAAAACAATTCTTGTGAAAGGTCCGATATCAACTCCAGGTGTACGACACGTGTACTAGAACAGGTGAACAAACATATACACACTTTTGTCTCTCTTACCGTGCGGTCGTTCACGAACAGTCAAACAGTGCAATCAAATCCAGTTACGCTGTGCGGCGGAGATTTCTCTACTCTGACTTTCGGTAATGGCGGAGTATTAAGGTTCTGTACGGTTTTCCTTGTACACTAGCGCAAATGACATATTCCGGATAACGTAATTTACAAACGCCTTCGAAAGCCTGAATCCAGTACTTCTTTCCAGTTGTAGTAGCACTAGTTCCAGCAAGTACGTGGTTCTTATGTGTGTCTTGTACTATCAGACGTGTAAGTTAGTGTCTCTTCAGTTTTAAGAAGGGCAATTTGGCTTAATTGCATAATTGGCCATTGTGTTTTTTTTCCGCCACAGTCAATGAGTCAGTTACTGTCTAAAAACAAACGCAACTGCTTCACAATAGGTAGACTGATAATAGTGATTGATTTCAAACTGGGTATCTCACCTGGGTACATGGTTTATTGGCAGGACTTTAACCATTTTTGCTTTGCATTTTCAGGTTTGGCTGCTGTTAAAACGTAGACAAATCGCGTTTTCGGTAGAATCTGAGTACATAGGCAGACACACGTAGAAGATTATAATCTTTGATGTATCTCTCTACATAGATAATTAGATGAATGCCTTTATTTGATGTACACTGTAAACATGTTTATATAATTGTTTGCCGGTGATCAATGTTGCTTTTCAATATTTCATCTGTGTCAGTTGTCTTGAGTGGGTTCTCTTACTAGCCACTCAGTCTGACTGAGTATCGATGGTGGTCCTTTGTTCAAAAGACATTTGTGAGTTTGTAAACTGATATACCTGGTAAATGTCAGTTGTTGGACAATAACGCCATAGGTGGTGTCCTGTAAGTGTCTTTTTGTTCTGTAACCGGTTTTTTACAAGACGTTTAGTAGATTTCATGTCATTAACTAGTTTAGAGTTGTTTGACTGTCGGACCAGCAGGTAACAGTCGAGATGACCAGCGATTGTTTTACGTGCAAAAGCCAGTCGTGCACCTACAATTGCGGCCATGAGTTCGAGCTGCGGACAAGTCATAGTTTTCAATTGACCTACGCGATTATTCGCGATTTCAAGTCGAATTCCTTTCCACTTATTGATGTATGCTGCGGTTCCCCATAAGGCTTGATACTGGCATCCATAAAATATTTAGAGACGTATCTGTTTTAGAACTTCTGTCGGATATCTTGTCGTCTGATTCAGCAAAGTTTTGTCTAGACAGAAGGGAAGAACAGGCCGCCGCCTTAGAGAAGACAGGTGTAGATGTTCAGATTGTCATCTAGCAGTTCTATCTGTGCCTTGACCAGGGGCATTTGATTCAGCTTGCGTAGTCTTACAAGAGATGTAAAGGATATTTTAATGAAAGGTGGGATAGGGAAGCAATGTTTTATGCACGTCAGAAAATGTATGTCACTGTTTGTTTCGGGCCCGCTAAAGGCCCGCTACAGTAGTTGGAACGTAACAGTTGTCAAAATTTGCGTATATCGTGCGTATAACGTGCGTGTAACGTGCGTATAACGTGCGTGCACTCATCGTGTATTTTGTCAATCGTATATCGTGTATCATATCGTATCATTCATCGTGCAACGTGCACCTTATACTATACACGATACACGATATACGATTCCCGATGCACGATAATCCATACGGTATACGTACGATTCGATGGTGTATTCCGTAGTTAATCGTTTTACTTATCGTGCTCATCTCACCCAAAAAGTGCTGATTTCAGTTTACATTATTTAGTGTAGTTGCGGGCGAGAAAGACTTTCGGGACAGGTCGAAGACATTTTCACCTCATATCCGAAATTTAGGTCTATTTTTGCAACGGAAAGGACATCTTTTTTATCTAAACTGCTGTTGTCAATGCATTCCTTAAAGTGCAGCAGACAAGGTACGCCTGCACCGAAGCAACATATCGTGGGTATGATGTTAACAAGTGTTTTATTGGCTAGATGCAAATAATACGCCAAATCAACTACAATTTTACGAAATTATTTAAAGTCCGAAGCAATCAAGCAATCCAGAACGTCCCTAAACCAAAACGTCCCCAGACCAAAACGTCCAAAAAATAGCAAAACGTCCCCTATACTGCCTGATTGGAATAATATATCCGTTAGCTGACATAAAGAGAAAGGTAATTAGGTAGTGTCTTTGACTGATTAATTAGTTTGAGTCTCAACTAGAATGCCGCGATGTCATTCAAAACGGGGTCCGTATATTGTCCAAAATAAAGGCCTCCAGCTGGCCCTTAGTACGTTGTCCTCTACTCCTGCCTACCTGGTTGAACTTGGGGCTGGGGTTCTGCCCCTTATACTGGGGCGCCAGGAATAGATTCTCAAATATTGAGCGAAAGTCAAGGTTTTGGTCAGTGAGATCATAAAGCACGGCTATTTTGTAAGATCCTCCTACAAGTGCCCTATGAAAACAAAATGAACAAATCTGACATACCGCATCTCGCAAACTTAGAAACTCAAATGAATATCAGATATTTTTACTCTGGACATCTACATATATACACAGATGGGTTTAACAATCCAGGCTCTGGTATAGTATAGTATAGTAGATGATGCAGACAAAAGGGGCCTGGTTTAGGGGCCATGATCCAGGACATACCATACTCACCAACAGAAATATATGCCAGGATTCGAACCATTATCCTGAATGGATGGTGTAGAGAATTGAAACTTAAAAAAAACACACATTTTGCCGCAAAACAGTGCGACCTGGCCGTCCTATGGGATACTCGACAAATTACAAAATGGACAAATCAATCACACGTCTTAGGCTGGGCGCAAACTTACTACCAACCAGCTCGGGTTGGTACATACATTGGGTTGACCAGGTTTGCATCTAGTACATTGTAAAATGTAACACCCCTCACTGGCTATTTGATTGCATAGCTTTCATCACAAAGAGACTAAAATTCAAGCCCCAGAAATGGATAAGCTTGGACTTGCATGGTTTCACTATTAATGATTATTCTCAGTCTAAGAAAAGCCCTAAGTTAATGTGTATAAAGATTGTTGGAGAATAACATAGTAGACTGTCAAATGACTGATAAAATTAGTTATCTAATTTACTCCAGTTGCTATCAGACCCCTTCCTGTAGGTCAATAGTCAAAATCCTAAACAATTCTTGTATAAATGCATTTTTTTTATATTTAATAAGTACTTAGTATTTTAATTGAAGTAGTAAACATGCCTTTTCACTGGTTAGTGGGTGTTGATTTAAATTGACAACCCAAAACATAAAAATTCAATCTTGTTATTATTTAGCAAATCATAGTCTGCACATAACAGAAATTAGCAGGGAGTGACGGGTGACATGTTAGTAGGGGTTGCCCAACCACTGTACCTGTAACATGCCTGTTTCAGTTATAAAATACTGTAACTGTAATTTATATCTTATATATAATTTAATACTGTATGATAGTTTGCACTGTCTGTATGGCACCATATGATAATTATAATTAAACAAATATCACTCGCTATTATCTGTAATATGTTGGGGACGGAGGGGGTAGGGGGGCGGGTTCAGGATAAATGTAAGCCGGTTTCTGCTTACAAACCTACTCCTACTACCTCCAGTTGAATGAAACATCAACCCTTTTATCATGATCAGTAAGTAGATCCTTGCAGGTTTGGACTGGCCACTGGCCATACAGATGCTACATCTGATCACCTGCATCTTTCTTACCAGTTTAACTGTAACAGACTCTTACTTCAGAAGGAGGCGCATAGAAAAAATTGATTTTAATCAAGTTGTATACCTTGAAATAGGTTTTATTAGATTTGTAATATATATCCGTCTTGTGAGAACCCTCACACTTGATTAATAATTGTATGTTAGTATTACAAGTAGTTGTTTTACTAAAGATACTAATTAAATTAAGTAGTAAGTTCTGCAAAGAGCTTAATTATTTTAGTATACAATAGTATAATATCACTAAAAAAGTACCATAATCATTTTGTATAAAATGAATAAAACATTTTAAAAAATATGATTTCTTTTAAGGCTAGGATGGCAAAATTGTGCTTGTGTGAACTTTCCGTAAAGCCAGTGATACCGGCTAATACCTATTTTTTTGTAGTTTTATTTTTTAACACCTCTATATTAATTGTGTGTGGTTTGTAATCTTAATAGCTTAATAAAGAAAATAATATGAACATCACATCTATTACTAAGTCACAATTTACTCTGGTCTCAGTAGACCGGTTGTATAGTTATGTAGTCATATAGTACTTCTGACAGATCTCCTCTGGTTAGTTTCATAAATTGAATCCATTTTAGAAATCCTTCAAAGGGCCTTTTTACCTGTAAGTGTGGCAGAGGCGGTGCTTGAACTCTGTCCGGTTTATTAAATTTGTTCCTCATCTCTGTTAGTTTCCTTAAATGCCTAGCTTACATTAATTTGAACAAATATAGATCTTTTTAGATCTTAAATTTCTACTTATCTAAATTCCAAAATATCTAAAAAAAACACGATTTCCATCATTGCTGAGCTCTATTCTGCAGTCTCATAGTTATTGAGGATTTTGAAACATGTGAGGTTACACTCCCTTTTATAAATACATGTATAGAGTGTTGCTTGGCTCTTTCATATTGTTGTCAGTCTTTCATCAATTTATTTGCTACTGCTACATGTGTATTCCAGGAACAACTTTTCCAAATGATCTACTACATGTATAGTGTATGTACATGTATTACCACCTCATAATATCAGCAGAGTTATGTACATAGGATATGCAAACAAAATCAATCTTGGAAATATGTGTACATCTAAATGCTATAGTCTCATAGCCTTTATACTGATGAAACTACTTATGTAAAAAATGCCATCAGATAGATTAAATATGGAATGTACATCATTTTGCTGCCCAGTAATTAACCATCCATTGATGTTAATTGTATCTTGTTTATCATCAATATGTCAAATAAACATATAATTCCATATAAGATTATATGCTACATGTACATGAATGTATGTGTTAACACCATATATGGCATCTTGAGACTGTCTAATCTAGGCTGTGAGATGTGTCTTCTCCAGGGTTCTAATTGAATCTGCTGCCCACCACTGGATGCAGAGTTATGTCATGCAATTGGACCATTCCATTATTCTACAGAGGGTCCAAAATAGTTTTAGAAATGAGTTTTAACCTGTTTGGGGTTCATATCCTAGAAAGTTTTACAAATTTTATCGCAAAATGGGTGAGAAGAGTTATAATACATAACAGTCTGTTTAATTTTACTTTAAATTTATTACTACCCCTATATAGTATTACCCCAACCACCTTGACAGGTTTTCTGAATCTAAAAGAATGGTAGCAGTGACATAAAGTGTATGGAACTGAGTGCCAAGAATTAAACTACATTGAAACAAAAATGAACTTTAACAACCTTCTTCACTCTGGAAAATATTACTGTTTCCTAGAGGTTCATTTTTCAAATGTGTTTTATATACCCCACCTATAGAATAGGCCTACTAAAACAAAATATAAAGTAACATGATATAAAACTTCATATAAAATTAATCACCATAGTTCACAGTACATAAATACTGCATTGCGCTTTAATTATCTTCCCTTCTCTTAGAATAATCTTAGATTTCTAGATGGACAATTTTCACTTTCTGACTACCAGAAAAAACCTAAATATTGTTCACAACTTTTTTCTATTAAAACATTGGTCAAAAGTAGTGGCCGTATAATCATCACAACTACAAATACTACAAAATAACATAAAAACCTTGTTCAAAATGCTTGATTAATTCGAAAACGCCATTTCAAGCTTTCAGTTTCTTCAATGTCAATTTACCCCACCCACTTGACACCCATCAACATATCCATTCAAGGTTCCAGTATAGGATTATTATATTTGAACATTTATATTCCACGGTCCTTAAACGTGTCTTTAATGTAGAATTTATTTAACGAAAAGTGTTGATGGCAATTAATTTTAATTACGCTCATTTTCTCGCACAACGGGATCAATTTCCTGCCAGTCACTCCGACAGGTGTTCAAATTTGACACATACTGTGATATGAAAACTGTGGATCTTTGACACTTATCGATGCCATTGTTTATTGTTAAGGTACGAAGCTTCTAATTGATCTGATACTTTCAGTCTGATTTAAAAGGTCTAAATTTAGATTAATGTGAAATCCCAAAGTGACCGTATAACGTGTAATCCGTTTATCGTATTGCGTGTACCGTGCGCTTCGTACATCGTGTAAATCGTGTATCGTTCTGAGTTCGTAGTTATACTGTATTTATCCCGAAGTCGTCAGTCTTGTCCGGTAGACCATCGATGCAACTCCGTTTTACATCAGTTCCAAGTGTTTCTTGTCAGGTAATCGCTCCTGAACATGCGAGCTATGACCGACACATATCCGGTTCCCCGTTGCATATCAGGTAGTAGCCCGTCCGAGAGGTCAGATCCACCGGACATCAACGGAGACGAACTTACAAGTACAAGACAATGAACGCTCAGATTGCGAATAAAACGCATGCCTTACGCACAACAGCCGTTGAATTAACGGACGCCCTTGTCTGGTTGTGTCCGTTCCAAGTTTTGTACATGCCCACAACTTTCCATCGGATTGAACGGACCTCAACTGAAAAGGAACGCATTCACCGAACAAGAAAATGAAAACACGCGAACGGAGACGAACGGATTTAAAATGTTGCTCTCTGTCGGACGTCCGTTAATGCTACCCTGCAAGGTGTGACTGTGGTATTATCAACTATGTAAAACGGACGACACATGACAGCGAACGGATGACTAACGACAAAAACGGGCAACGGCCATTCATCGATCTTAAAAGCTCAAGTGAGTTAAACGTCATTCACGATAAAGCTCTAGCAACGTTTAAGACAACGAACACTTCAGAAATTACTTTACTCTTATGCTATGCATACTTATGAAGTGCAGTCTTGTTCAAATTACACTGCAAAAATAAGAAACGCTTTGTGACACCGAAAGCAATAAATTGAAAACTTCAATAATAGAGGTAAGACTGAACAAAGTCATGTTTGTTAGGGTCTATTTTCACTGCAATGTTTAAAACTGAAAGAGGAGTTTGCTACGTGAAATTTATGCTAAGTTCAAAAGGGGTATTACTTAGCAACACCTTGGATATGCATATGAATTGTTTTTGGACATCTACTATTGATTGTAATTAGTTTAGCCTATATGAAATACAATCCTTAGAAAGTTATTCATGTTAAATGCAATGCATGCTTTGGTTCAAAATACATAAAAGATACGTATTGTGTCTTGCGCATCTATTTCTTATGATGATTATGTGTACCAATATTTATTGTAAATCTGAAAAGTGAAGCAGGAGCTCGATTCACAAACTACCAGTTATCCGACTAAATTTGACCGATTGACCACCTGACCGACACGGTGATTCAAGTCTTCGGAGCACGACGGATTTTTAACTCTTCAAACTCTAAATATCACAAAGAATTCTAATATGTCTATGTGATTATTCTATGGTAAACTGGAGTTCTTTACTATCATTAAATCACTCGGGGGGAAAAGTTTCAGATATAGAAGTACCTCTTTCCTTCTTTTCGAATTCACTCCCGCGCAAGTACATTAAAGATAGAAACAGTATTCATGCATATTCATTTGTCATATTCCGGCAACAGTTGTAATCAAAACAATATAAATTGTGTCCGTTAAACTTAAAAATATGTCAATAACACGTAAGAATACACTACACCTTATTCTTTAAAATGTCAAGAAACTTTTTTCGATTCTCGAAGTCAAAACAATGAATCAAATCTTACGACATTACTATGACGCCATTACTCAGCGTGTAAGCGTTGTAGAATTATTGTCTTTTAGGCCTAGGTATACGCTACACCTTATTGTTGAAAATGCTAAGAAATCCAGCACTAATTGTTGATTTGATGCCCGAAGTTAAAATGATGACGTCTTTACTCGGTGTGTAAGCGTTTTAGACTTTCACTTTATCGATATACATTTAAATCAATTGTTTGTTTTATTTCAATCGCCGTCTGACGTCTTTCATTCACATTCAGTACTAAGCGATTAAACTTAAACCAAATTTGTATGATGTAGTTTAAATATTGTTACAAATGAGGAGAATACAATGTACTTCAATTTCGATACAGCAGTTAGCCATATATTACTACCATGTGAAATTCCAATTTATTTGGTCGTAAAAATTTCCTAATGTATCTTTTTAAATCAAACGTACATATTATACACATAGCGTGATAATTCTTCGAGGGTATTTAACACATAAGATACACTTTCTTAAACATATTAAGTGACGAAGCGACAATTAGACGAAATAAAGGCATAATTCAATACGTCAAAGAGTAAAGAAAGCAAAGTTATATCATTCCTCCGATAAATATATTATTATATGAGAAAATTTAAAGTGCACCTTGGACATTAATTTCTACATTAGGTATGGTATTGAAGCACAGTTTTTTATGTGACTGAATTGCGCTAGAAGTATCAAGCTTTGTTTGTACTTTAAGTAACACGATCGATATTTACTGCTACCCATTAGTCGTTTTTTTATCAAAACTTTTCATAATAATAATGTTTTGACAACAATAAATGCATTTTCCAGTTATAAATGTTTACTGTCGTACCAACTCGCAGTACTATCACACAATATCTTATATACTTTGAGATTTGTTTAATGTTATTTGCACAATAAACAGACAAGTTCTACTTCTATGTATTACTTGGTTTAAATCATCGTTTCAAAGTCTCTTTTAAAAATCTATTTTGTTAAAAGGAACAAAATTTCCTAGCATATTTCCCATGCTGATGTCGAATTTTTGTCTTCAGTATTCAGTTACATCAATATTAAGGCAAATTTGGCAGTAACTTTATAAATATAATTGTCAAGATACATTTTTCTACGATGTATCTGGAAGCCTTAAACCGTCATATGTTCGTGGATCGAGGAATACAGTACTTGTATAAAACGCATTCGCGTGACGCGATAATGACGTTTCCTTTCCGATTCGCGCGCTCGATTTATATAACTGAATTGAAATAAAAAGAAACGAATCTAGTTAGTGTTTCTAAAATGTTTTTCTTGAATAGAGTCTCCCGAGCGACAGAAGTATTCATAGTGAATTAAATCTAGTCCATGGAATATATCTCTGGCTGGCAAAGATTAAGTTCAGTTTGGGAGCGTATGGAATTCCAGCAATGCAACACATCTAGACAGTGCATCAAGTATAACAAGCGCGACAGTTCCAAAAAATACAGAAAGTCCAAACATTTAGCATGTCGAAGAAGCAAACTAAATCTAAGAAGTACATCAAGTATAATTGAAATTATACTGCAGTCTTAGTTTTTATCGCTTAACCAAAACCAAAGCCATCGACACCTTGATAGCAGACCTACCTGAAAATAAGATATTACTAAAGTGCCATATATTTGTTTATGATGTCATCTAGTTTGTTTTAGTAGAGACATATCAAAATTTGAAAACAAGAGAAACAGCACTTAAACGAAATTGAGCCATCCGGTTTATTTACAATTAATTTTTTCATATAAAAGTGTAATGTAATTATTGTGTTTTCATACGTACGAAACGGTTAACTATCAGCATAAGCATTGATAATACTACCACCCAGTTAAAAACGAAATTACAAACATGTAGTGCAACGTTGCTGATATCGAAAAGTTCATCGTTTAAAATAACTTTTAAACTGTCAGTTAAAGTTAATTACAGAAGTAAATTAAACGTCTACCATATACCGTCGTCATGAAATGGACTGTTGACATTATCATGCACGTATCTAAAAGCCAAATTAATGCTATCGTGATGAACTAACGTATATTCAATGTTAAGGTCAAAAGATTTAATATAATAAAAATAATAAAACTATGGATGTTTATAGTATGTCTTAAGACTCTAAAGAATGCTTTTATTTTCAGGAGAGTACTTTGAGTAAACTTTTAAAAGGTTGATCCAAAATCTGTTGATTTCACAAAGATATTATGAAAAGCAAACTTCTACGTATTTAAATTATACAGTCAATCGGTCATCAATATGACTAAGTTATACTGGCCACTAGAGATAGATAATCACCATATCAGTATTTTTACATATTGGCATTGTAATCAATAAATGCAATAATAAAGCTACCCTATAGTGATATGTAATGCATCAAAATAAAATAAGCCGTTTAAGCATATTTAAAGTTTGAAACAGACTCAAACACGACAAAAAAGATAATGATTAACACGAACAAGTCATATCTTGGGTTGGATATGAGATTGTTATTTAGCATTAAACATATAATGGTTGTGTAGAGGGATTAATATATGCATCAGTGTATATCCGCGCTGTGTTTGAGTAGTTAACGCTCTGAACTCCCAATCCGGAGGTTCCCGATTCGAATAACGGTCGCAGCACTGAAAATAAACAGGTAAGGTAAAAAACTCGGAGGAAGTTTCGCCTGTATCGGGGCTAAACACTGGGCACGTGAAAGAACCAAGGGGATTATTCGTAAAGCGCTACGTTCTGGTATCCGGGTTCCTGTATCTTCATCTATCTCCTAATTTTGCGCCTGTCAGGAGTCATGGCACTTTCAAATGAGAAAACATCTAAGAGTCGGGCGGAACTATAAACAGTAAAATCAAAATTTCGCACATATTTCTCACGATATTGTAGAATAAACATAAAAGGGCCTGGTCATTTTCACTTTCACACAATTAAGTGTAAGCGTGCATGTTCTCGCTTTTCAAAGGGTCATCTCGATATTTAACAAAGTATTCAATTTTAGTTCATGTACTAACACATTTTCACCAAAACAAAGTTATGCCCTGTCTCTGATTGAAGCTGAACAGTTTATTTAAATAATACTTCACAAAAGTATTTTTGTTAAACAATATTCTATTGCCAAAATGGTTCTCCTTTTAAACACATCTATTTATTCAAGTATTAAACGACAATATGTGATACACACACGCTGGTCGTAAATCTATCAAAATATATAAAAAAACTGATCTGATAAACTAAAATGTAATTAGAATGAATTATATTTAACGTCAAGATATAGACGCAAATGAATGATTTTACTTGGTCAATTCCATGTAATTACCATCATAAATAGATTCCAAAATGTCATGTTCAATCCTAGTGAAAGACATTTCAGCATTTTTCTCGTTCATATCTTAACTTTATATATTTCTTTCAAACATATCAGCTTAAAAGAAATAATTTATATTTTTCTATAATTCATATTTAATATATCTATATATTTTTGCGGCGTTACTGAGAGCAACATTTAAATTGATATACATTTTCATGAGATTGAAAAAGATATATAGACTCATTGTAAGAAGTTATACAGTAAAGTAATAGTTCTCCAGATTATGTACCGCCTCTTAGTTATTGAATATTGTTATATTACTTTTGCTCATTTTGTTTGTTGAAATTTTCAAATTTTATTTAACACCTGGTAAAGCAAACGTTAGACTAGTGCTTATCATAAAGTATAAAACTGATTCAATAAACGCTGGTGATTAATGGGAATAAAACAATTGAAAAATAAAAACATGAACAACGGATTATTTGTAAGTATTTCAATAAGGCATTACCAAATGTTCTCGTTCACTTACGTAACAGCGCGTAACGTATCACAATGCACAGGACATGATGCGTCAAAATAAACGAGCACAACAAGGAACATTACATTACTGGGCACAGTTCAACACAACGAAACGTAACACTATAAAATCATACATGCCATTATGTGTGGTATTCATTTTCAATTATCGTTTTATAGTTTGAAACATTCAAAAAAGAAGTTGTTAGTTGTATAATATATGCAACCAAAGTAGTGCATATTAAAATTGCATCATCCGTTCGTGCATCCGTCTGTATGTCCGTCTGTATATCCGTGCGTCCGTCCATATATTATCTTCGTGTCCGTGCTATACCTTTGTCATGCACTGAATGATTTTAGAATCATTTGGCACAGCACATGTTCAGCATATCAAGAGAGTTCAGAATCCTGTATCTATACACTTATTAATATCCGCATTATAACTACAATATATGTTACTTATTCAACGATTTAAAAATGAATTTGTATAAATTGTCAGCAGATGAATATAAAGAACCATGCGCAAAAACCAGTTTCACACCTTGACGGTGAGACATCACTTTTGGTACATTCGTCACTAAAAAGGGACATTTGTTGTTCTCGTTGGCCTTTTCATCGAATTTTCTATAGGTTATTATAAATGTGAAAAAACAGCATGTACAAAGTATATTTGTACCGCGAAAATTAATGCATAAGCCAACATCTTGTCATGTTTTTGTCTTAGTAAATACCTATCCAACTTTATAAACACATAAACATCATAACACTGGCTTTGGCAAGTCGATTTGTACAATATTCGCATGAAACAAAAAAGCAATATAAAAACTTGTAAACACTAAAGTAATAAATCTGTTTTCAAACTACATTGTAATCGTTTAATTTTCCGCATAAAAAAACTATAAACATGAAACGTGGCCAACATCTATAAAACTATTTACAGTATTAAACTGGAAATTACAAATAAGTAGTACGAACAGTTTTGATGTCGAAATAAACATCTATTCGTGTCAGTTTAAGGTTATTACTAAAGTCATTTATACACAAATCAACCTTGTACCGCCTGTCATGAAATTGACTGTTGACATTATCATGTACGTATCTAAAAGGACAATTTAATTTTATCTTAATAACAATCATAAAAGCATACATCAAACGTGTTCATAAAAATAAATTTTCGCCAGGGACACACTATCGGAGGAACGCTTTACATTTTTATTGAAAACACTTATAAACATTATTTTTTTCTTAAATGTCTCTGTTAAAGTATCCGTATTGTGTGTGTGTTGTTAGTTAATTATTAAACAGGTGGACTTTACTTTTGTAACTTTACAATGATTTACATGAGTATTATTATTTTCAAACATTGCTGTTGATATTGACAATTTATTTACTCCAACATCTTGATAGCTTTTAGTCCAAATAAAAAAAATCATCACTGTATTATAATCAAGGGACCTGAGTGAAAGTTGCCGCTTTGGACAGGTGACCGCTGCATCAATAATTTCATAAACCCTTTAATATGCATATACCCCGACTTCTTGATACAAAATATTACAAAAGATACTTATTTAAATAAAATGTATTTAACACAAATAATCGCTGTTATCATTTTGTGAAATGTTCTGGTTTTAAAAATGAATAATTGTTGAGGAGTATTGATAATGTTTATTTACAGACATTGGGTGAACATCTGAAAAATAACACAATGCTAACAAGAGCCATGTTGGACGTGGCCAATCCTCCCCAAAATAGAAAGTAGGTCAGTAAGTAAAGGTCAAAGTCAGTCAAGTTCATCATTGAAATGCATGCAAAACTATCCATGTGGGTCATTGCTGTAGATTAAACAATATTTATTTATGATTTGATTGTGTGACCTAGTTTTTGATCGAAAGTGACCCAAATTTGACTTAAAAATAGTCGAGAAGAATATTTAGAATATTTTCATGATGACTGGATTGAAAATCTGACGGTAAGAGTGTTTTCAGTGTTTTACTATGATTTGTTTTGGTGATCTAATTTTAGACCCATGTGACCCAATTTCGAACTAGATGTCATTGAGACAAACATTCCGACCAAATCGAATTTCGATGTAGATGTGTCATTAAATATGTACTCCTATGATTTAACTTGGTGACTAGGGATTCACACGGTCTCGCTATTATTTCCCTTGTTGACCTAGTCTTTGACCCCACGTGGTCCAATTTAAAATTTCACATTTATTTTATTACAACATACATTAACCTTCGTAATGATAAGGAAAACATATGCCTTCTAGACTGTTAACAATTTGACCTGTTGTTCTAGTTTTCATCTTTAATGACGAAGTTCTGAACTTGTACTAAAGATAATTTAGACAGATATTGTTAAAGTTTCACTATGATGGAGGGTAATATGAATCCTCTTGAGTGTAAACACGGTTTTCTATTACTTGACCTTGTGACTTAGTTCTTGACGCCATGTAACCAAGTATCGAACTAAACCGATATCTTGTGGCTCAGTCTTGTGATCTGTGGTGCAAATATGGTGATAACTGCATAGAAAATGGGACGTGTAGAGTGTGAACGAGCCTAGGTGCGGGCATGATTTTTCTATTATTTGACCGGTTGACCTAGTTTATAATATTTAAAGTCGTATTCCTCATATAAAAGCAATTTGTTAAAACGTTCCTTGTTTTAAAACGATTTACTTGAGTGTTTCCTTCTATCTAGTATTTAAACTGTATTGTAATAATCTAACTAAATATAATATTGTACAGTTGCAATATATGGTTTAGTATTTTCGTTTTCAGTTGTAAGCTATCGCTCTACAGAAAATAACATAAGAAATGAATTTGTTTAACGAATCTTAATCCATGATTAGTTTGGCATTTATTAGCAAAATGTAATTGATGTTGATGAAGAAACTGTGTTTATTTGATCAGAAATGAAGTAAGGTAGATTAGTCTAGGCTAATTGATAGCTGTGTCATTTCATGAAAACTCAGTATTATGAGATACAATATACTCTTTCTATGTTTTTAAGCAAAAACAAAACTGTTGGCATTTCGGCATTTACTTTAAAGATTTACAACATTAATTTTGTCCAGTTGAATATGCCAGATATTTTTAATACTGTCATGTTGACATGACCATTTAGCTATCACCACTTGTACTGTTAAAGTAAAAACATTATTCATAGCCGGATTGTCTACAAAAAGCAGGGTCTGGGTTATGTGAGGTGTAATGTGTGTCTTTTCCATAAATTGTAGCATGATATGCCCCTGTTGTTATGATGAATTTACTAAGGGAGTCATCATGCCCATGCAGGGTTGGATACAATTGAAAAAGCAATGTCCAATGGAACAGAGACTGATATTATTTTGATATAAATAAAACGTCACATTTTGTACCTTTGTTTTTGCATGCTTCAGTAGAATAATGCTGTCTATATTATGATGTAAATTTTTGTAAATCATTAGTTTGTTTATGCATAAGTGCGAAGTGAATATACAGATTTTCATGCAAAACATACCAAACTGAAGTATTTATTTTGAATTAGCTAGCGAATGATACTAAAACTTAAATGCCAAAGAAGCCATTTCGAAACAAAAAAAAAGTTAAACACCATGAATGTGCTGAAAGTGGGTGTGTAACTAAAAACAAAAACGATTGACAGTACAACTTTAGTCTGTTTTCAAACATCATTTATGTCCTTTGGTATATTTATTATATTCCATTTATTGAAGTTGAGGATGACAAAATAGAATTGAAAATAACGTTTTCTGGAACGGGTAAACGGTGTTACCCTGTTAAAATATGTGAACAATTTATAGCAATTTAGAGTATATATTCAAATTCAGTTGCAATAAAAGCTACTGATCATGATTCTAATATATTTTCATTTACAAGGTTCACCTTAAATAGAGCACAAGTAGCCTTAGTTTAGAAAATATATTCAGTTACTTTACTTACCAAAATATCGCTTAATCGAATTCTTAAAATTATCCAGATTCTGAAATTCTGAAAAATCCTTAATGTACCCCTATTATGAATTGATTTCGATTGGTATCATTTTATTTGTTCAGTAATGTCGCATTAATTAAGCTTCAAAATAGTGGGTACGTCGTTAAAATGTGCACAAAAACATGACCTGTGCATACTTGTGAACGGGTTGAAAACATGACGTCAAAATTACGTTTCATTGACAACAAAATAAGTTCGTCCAAGTCATTTGTTTTGTTCCACTGTAAAAATGAAAACAAAAACAATTAAATCAGTCTCACTAAGAGAAAATCTAAATATAGTATAATAACACAAAATTGCTGAAACATGTTTTTT
>JAFMSR010000453.1:0-50890 GCA_022818135.1 Saxidomus purpurata
ACCGTTAACAAGTATACAATATATACAAGTTAACAACGGAATTTACAGGTCGAGAAAATGCTAAAGAATGTAACTCTCTCTTATATTTACTATTAAGAATAAAACCCTTTTTAAACATCCACTCACGCAAACTGTTTTTTAATGCATACATACTGCCTCATATAGATTACTGTTGCACCATCTGGGGAAATATGCAATGATTTGCTAATGATTTTTTGTAAATATGTATAATATTATATAGAGGCCCACGTGGAAGATTGGGACCATACCCAAACGTGCAGCCTCTCAAAATAAAGACTTTATTAAACGTTTATTAATATCCTTTGCCTCGATGCAATAGATCTTACCAATACGGAAATTAAGTTTCTGTCCTATTTTTATACAGGATTATATCACATCAGAGCCTAAGTTTATCTAAACAAACTACATATCACAAGTTCTGACTTAATGTTACGATCGTCAAAACTTCGATGTAAAGGCATACAGCTCGATACCAAAAGACACAAAATATTTAGCATAATTTCACTTGTGGTGGTAACTGTGTCAATAATCATTAATTATCATAACATCTACAATTTACATACTTGCATGAACTCGTATATAAAATAACGATTTCCAGGTGTGTTGTTTACTGAAGCTACAAACGCTATAAGAAAGTATAGAGGACATGTAGCCAAAAATGTATTCAAACCATCGAAGACGTCAAATTGGAAAAGATTCAACGCATTTGTTATCTTGGAAGATGGAACACGATTTTATGCAAAATACAGAGGACAAATTAATGCTTACGGTATATTGCTATCTCTTGAATTATAAAATTGAATTAAATTGACCACATCCAGGTATAAACACTTACATAGGAAAAATTCTAAAAATCTTTCCTCCAAAACCTCAAGGCCTAGAGCTTAGATATTTAGTCTTGAGCACCTAGTGGTTCTCTAGAAAGTTAGTTCAATTCATGCCCCCGGAGTCAAAAGTGTCCCTGCCCGCGTTTCACTTGCTTTATACAGACTTGTATAAACATCTTCTGCAAAATCACATGGTATAGAGCTGAGACATTTAGTATGTAGCGTTGTCTAGTATATGTTGTTCGAATCATGCCCCTTGGGGTCAAAATTGACCCTGCTCGCGGGGTAACTTTTTTTGCATGCATTGATAAAGAAAACACTTTGAAATTCTTCTTCTCCAAAACCACAATGCCTAAAGCTTACATGTTTGGTACGTAACATTATTTAGTGGACGAGTTTGTTCAAATACTGTTCCATTGGTCAACCACGCCTATGGGTCGCTTGTCTGTATATAGAGTTTTTCGGAGGCAAAAAATAAGAGTCATCTTGTTGTGTCCTTGGCGTGAAAGGCAATGGTACTCAGTTGAGCGATACAGGGGCATCATGGCCCTCTTGTTTTTCGGCTTAGTTGCGGAACTGTGCTACGGTCAGTTCAACTTCTTTTCTGACACTTTAGTTCCGGTTGCATTATTCAAAGCCACACGAAACTGTGGCAACGGTTCAATGCAGAGGTATTGTACTTA
The DNA here is from genome assembly GCA_022818135.1 of Saxidomus purpurata. Classification (NCBI taxonomy): domain Eukaryota; kingdom Metazoa; phylum Mollusca; class Bivalvia; order Venerida; family Veneridae; genus Saxidomus; species Saxidomus purpurata. The sequence continues at coordinate 1,532 of JAFMSR010000453.1, forward strand.
AGCTCATTTTACATACATTAAGGACCTGTTCAAACGCCAGTCAACTTATAAATCAAAGTTTAAAATATAAAAATTAGGGATGGCAACAAGTACCAAATTTGATATTCGAGTACTCGGTCCTTCTTCCGATCGAGTACTCGAGTACTCGGAAAACGATCATTCACACGATCGACATAAAATAGATCAATGGACTATCTCTGACTTTGTTACGAACCGTTTGAAATACTAGTTCAGAAATAATAGGCAGACTATTTCGACGGAAGCATATTGCCAATTTGACTTATAATTTCACAGACAAGTGTACAGATTATTGAGATATTTTGAAAAGAGACTTTAAAAGACTACTAAATTATATAAACAATGTATACGATTTAGGAAAAAATGAATTACAATTGTTTCTTCTGAGTCGTAATAATTATCTTTTCTCCGCACACGTGTTTAACTACCGGCATAATTAGCTTATTAAGTAATTAAGACTTCAAATTACAAGTCCCGCATAAATAGTTCTGGAACAAACGTAAAGGCGACACAGTGTAATTGCTATAGTACAAACTGTAAAAACTACAACCCAATATCGTCGTTTAGGAATCATACGTCTATACTTTTTTGTTAAGATCATAAGCGGCATAGAATCATAGCAATACCTGCAGGTCAAACTGTCAAATCGTATATTGCATGTACTTAGCGGATTAAACAATAGAATTTTCGCACATCACCGGGCGTGTTTAAATAACGATCCCGAATTAGAATAATGACAGGTTAAGACTGTTAATCAGAACAAAACAGAACATATCTTTTATTTCGTCCAAGTGCATAAATTACACAATAAGGACAAAATAACACAGTAAATTAACAAACACAGATATATGACTTCCGGTAAATATCTATAAGGTTGTTATTTTAATATGATAATCCGTTCATGATTTAATGGGATGAAAAGATATGTTCTGTTCTGTTCTGTTAATTAGGAATCAAATAGCGATGTTTTATGTATGGGGTGATTTTTGCACACAAAAAATCGAGTACTCGATTAACTTTTTGCTAACCGAGTACTCGGACGTTCGATCGATTAACCGGTTAACAGGGTACTCGTTGCCATCCCTAATAAAAACTCATCTGAATGTTTTGGAAAATTTCGCAAAGTATATATATAACACAGCTAATGACAAATCTTATTCCATGCTAGCGAGAAACGAGAAATGAAACATCAATACAAAAGATTCATTCAGTTGAACTTATAACAACTTTACTTCAGGTTTCATCAATTTACATGTACTCAATGACAATAAAATTATATTTGCAAATCACACTTAGGAAATGACATTATATGTTCAAGTTTGCCATACGACAAAGTTATCAGCGATTCCAGTATTATATCACACATATGCTGCAGCAGGGATGTATTTTGTTGAAGACATAAGTAAATTGCTGTTAAATAAGACATTAGATACTGACTGTTATTGGCTTTGGCATGTTTTCCTTTGTTCATTGATCAAGGAGCCGTTATCTGGCCCGAAGTGTCACATGGTAAATGTTCTTGTGTTATGGTATTTTCCTTATAGACTCCTTCAAACTTTAACAGAATAATAAACTGCTGAAGTTCATACAAAATACCGAGTACACGTTCAATCATTATGTATATATTTACCTCATGTATATATAAACGAATTCCCGCAATGATCCTTACGGTATAAATTAATAATGCAGTCGTGACTTTTGTGCGTTGTATGTAGTTCTTTAGTTGTTTTTTACATACATATGCACAAAGTAAACTTATATTCAACAGACGTTTAAATTTTTCACAAATTTTCTTCGTAGAAACAATTGACTTAACCACTTATGTTAATATCTAAAATACGAAAGATACGAAATGCAATAACCTATACTGACATTTCTATTGATTAAATATAGATGATATAATATTAAGTGCTATTAGTCTAATTTGAATAGTTGGTGAATTATATAATACCTTTACAGCTTATTGCTTTTCTAGCTCCCATAAGCACTACATGCTCATAGTGTATTATAAGAATCCATGGTTGTTCCTCGTCCGTCGGCAATTATTTGCTTGTGTACACCAAAGGTTACAGTTTTCATTGGATCATAATAAATCTTACTGAAAATGAATAAACTATAGGCAACGATTGAGACGGAGTTATTATTGGCCAGAACATTGATCCCTTTCTACAATAATATAGATCTTTTTGTATATAAATAGGGCCATGTTTTGCAATCTTGTTTTTTCTCGAAACAGTGTCCTTTTTTGGTTAGAAACTAGGTCACTTGGCCAAATATCTTAAAAACTTTGAAGGCACACTGGAAGCTACAGTTTTTACCAGATCTACATAAGATTTATCAGAATATCTTGATACAATGAGATCAGTTTTGAGACATGCTAAAGCAAAGAAATAAACTAGTACACCGACCAGAAGACACATGCATACGACAAAAAACTTCAAGCACTATATAAGCAGGCGATCGATAACTATTAGGGATTCAGGGTTTACCGATATAACCATATTTCGATGGTGTCCGGACGTGTTCGTAAATAAACGACCAGGTCATAAATCTTTGATTATCGGTTGTTTCTTTCACCAAGAATCAAGATAATGTATAGCCTAAGGGAGATGTAAAAGTTTAATTGTTACCTTTTTACAAAGAACATATTAATAATGTTATTTATACGTCTCTGCCTTTTAGGTAAAAGGGGAGATAACGAACCAAAAACGTTACTCTAGACAACGATATTAGTGAACAGGAGTTCTTTTAATAAGCTAAATCATTTCATTGCCGATATGTAGATGTCAATGGTGTGAAATATGTTTTTCTTGATATTTCTGTTCTTTGTTAACTCAAATCCTAAATTCAAACATTGGTTTATATGTTTTATTTACTCGCCGTAACGGTGTTTCGATCTTTTTGATTGCACCGGCAGCCGCTGTCCGCAATTCTTCCCCGATACAAACGAATAACTTTGAAAAATTGAAGAAAGCACGTTAATTTCAAGAACGTGAATGGCTTACCAGTTGTTATTTGGACATGTAAAAAGCATGACGTGTTTTTAAATTTAGATAATAAGTCATCTTTTTATGTAATCATTTACCACGTTTATGTAATTTTATATGTAAATGTCTGCACCAAAATAAAGCTTTGCGTTCATGTTTTTTGTTCCTAAATTTTACAAGAGAAATCAAAAGCATCTTTATATTTCTTCTGGAAACATCGAAAGACAGAACTATGCGAATTTCAGGTTTCTGGTTTTTACCTATATGTGTATTGTAAGGGTCCGTATATTGTTGTAGTATACGGACCCTGGTATTTGAAAACTTGCTTAGATCACTCTGTAAATGTATACCACTATTTCAAGTCAAACACGTATAAAATACGCCTGTTTTAATACGTCATTGTTCAAGTGGTTCATTAATATAACACAATACCAATATCAGCTGCAATTTTTACAAAATTGTCTTCAGTTTAATTTTGAAATCAGTTGAGATAATTTAATATAAAATACTAAATTTCATATTAATTTCCATTTAGGTCGTAAATATATCCATTACCATATTGTCTTTCTTTTTAATAAAAAAGATTAATATATACTAGTATTTATACAAAATATAATACAAAACGAAATATACAGCTTTCAGTATTTTATTTATGAAATAACATTCGTTCCAGTGGTGTTTATCATCTTATAAACAATGACTAGGAGTGTGACGCGCAGTAGAACTGAAATTTCCTTCGTCGAGATGTTATTAATCTGTTTTGTCTTTTGAGCTGTAATAATATACGTTGACGCATCTAGGTCAGATGCACATATGGGCCTTGACTATTAATTCAACTTGAAACTTGATCATTAGAGATTTTCTGGAAAGTATATAAATGCTGTCTCGGCTTGAACCATAGGGCATGGAACCTCACAGCTAGTATAACCCGATCACTGATACTCAAACGAAAACCAGCATTGTTTTCAACCTTTATAACCGTTTATTCCCATACTGGTTCTTGAATAGCGACCCGTGTGGTAAAGACCTGCAACAAACTAAGCAGGTTGTAAATAAAATGACATACTGTAACAGCATGAAGAAATCTACAAGCCAAATTGTACAATAAAACTGCATGAATTGACCTTTAACATTTTACCATCAATCATCTTAACAAGAAAAATATGTACTGACAAATTATGAGAAGATGTAAAATAAACCCTTAGAGCATCAAAGGTTAACCTAAATTTAACTAAATAGTACTTAGAATAAACCAAATAATTTTCCAATGTTAAAAAGTGGGTGGGCTGTGACAACGTCCAAATTTGAGACAAGTTCTCTCACATAAAACAGGCGTTAAGCCTTCAAGTGTACATGTATCGGATAAATCATACAAATATGCAACAGTCTAGACCAAACTTACACCATGTTGGGCAATATTGGACCTAAATTTATAAGTTGTTGAGCTCGACCACAGCGCAAGCCAAAAACAGTGTGGCTACGATTTCCGGAAGTAACAAAGACCGGAAAGAAATAAAATTAGCGAAAAGAGCCGAAGGCACAGTTACCCTAGATAGAGCAAGGGAGCGACGGCAGCACAGTCCCCGCCTGATATCTATAAAAATATCACTATACAAAAAAGAATATTATTTATCCTAACATTTACCTCAAATCTTGAGCCTTAAGTGAAAATGTCCGGACGACGTTTTTAAATATGTCAAAGCGTAAATTTGTATTTGAAAATTGAAAAATTTAAAGCTTTCTGAAAACATTGGATACAAAAATGAACAATTACAATGCTCAAAGGTACACATTGAAAGTATAATCCTACATGTTAAGTGTAATAAGTACAAACAGTAATCCCAAGTCTGTGTACATAAAGTAATCCCAAATATGAGTACAAACAGTTAGGTAACTTATAACAGCAAATGAAATGTGAAGCACACTTAATACCATAGCATTAGTCAATATGCATTTACTTTTCTGCTTTCACAAGAAGAACAAGTTCATGAACAGGTCTTACATATGTACTCTGTTTTTCATCTTTGAACACAACAATTTCAATAGGCCATGCATTTCTGTTCACTTCTCTATTTTTAAGCAAAACAATGCCATCTACACACAAAGGTTCTTGTTCATAATTCCATTTTCTACGATTTTGTAGAGTATTTGTAGAGTATTCAAATACTCTCCTCTCCATTTACTCCAGAACTGCTCGGCAAGGTACTGTACCCTTTTCCATTGAGCACCATAAAGGGACTTAACAACTAGATCACTCACACTGGTGGAGTCATGTACAGCCTTATCTGTAAGTAACATAAAAGAACTCAATACCTCAGGATTATCTTGGTCGTTTGAAACTGGGACAACGGGTCGAGAATTTATTATGGCAATAAACTCAGCCATGAAGGTGACTAATACATCATGCGTTAAAATAGTGACCGTCCTTAACATTGAATCTAAAAGTATACGAGCTATCCCAATTATCCTCTGCCAAAAACCACCCATGTGTGACGAATGGGGAGGGTTAAAAACCCACTGACAACCATGTGATTGCACGAAATTGGTTTATTCTCAACATTTATTGCCTCAATGCCGAGAAGATCGGTTGCACCTACAAAATTTGTGCCACGATCTGATCGAAACTGTGTTACAACTCCCCTTAGAGAAACAAATCCTCAAAGGACATTTATGAAAGATGAAGAACACATTTCATCAATAACTTCTATGTGCACAGCCCTGGTAGTAAGGCAAGTGAACAATACTGCCCATCTTTTAGACCTAGCTTGACAATCACGTGTCCGTCTGGACACAACTGACCAAGGGCCGAATACATCAACACCTACATAAGTAAAAGGAGCAGCTTGTTGAACCCTATCAACAGGAAGATCAGACATCTTTTGCCCTAAGAAATTTGCCTCTAAGCTTCTTACAAGTGACACACTGGAAAATCAGGGAGGTGACCAATCGGTTTCCGTCTGTAACCAAAAACCTGCATCTCTGACAGCGCCTTCTGTCCCTGATGTTGCAGTAGACTGTGAAGGTGACCAACCAAAAGTCTAGTAATATATTAATGCTTCCCAGTGACTATAACAGGGTGTTTTTGACAATCAGACAGGATATTGTTACTCAAGCGACCTCCTACACATGGAAGTCCATGGTCATTTAGGATGGGATCAAGGGCCGAAATTGGTGAATCCCTGTTAAGGTTGCTTTGACCTTTCAGACACTGAATCTCATTGCTATAGAATTCTTTTAAAGTACAGAAATACCCAAAACTAATTTTGACCAAGTGGAAAACTTCTCAAATCTTTTACTACTGAGCATATCTGATTCTCAAATATTTAACTACTAAGCATATCTGATTCCTGAATACCGATAGCATTGACAGATACATTGCAGCGTATCTCTTTTCAGTTTCAGGGTCAACCACAGGGAAGAACTCTGGTACTGATTCAGTCTGCTTATGCAGAAAATCTGGACCTGAAAACCAACTACTTTGTTGCAAAGCAAAAGGACTAACACCTCTACTTACTACATCCGCAGGATTTGTTCAGAGGGCACGTAATTCCATTGGCTAGGCTCACTAACTAATCGTCTGGACACGATTACAAACAAACGTGAAGAAACGTCTGGACTGATTGTGAATATAACTCAAAACTATTCTACTGTCCGTGTAGTATTTGACTTGGTCAAACTTCAATCCTATCTGATCAGTAATGGACTGAGAAATTTCAGTGGCTAATACAGCTCCACAGAGCTCAACACTGCGAAAAATAGAATAATATACGGGAGTGTACGGCCCCGTATTTTTCGAATATACTCGAGTGTACTGTGTGTTTTTGCATAATATACGGACCTCGTACACGTATCCGTATATGGAACATCTAACATACGGGAATCCCGTATATTTTCCACACATATACGGACATCCGTATTCTTCGAATATACATATATGTATACTTCTAGTACATTTCAAATATACGGAAATTTTCAAAGGTCGTATCATAAAAAGTTGTTGTTTTTTTAGCTGTTTTTATGTTGCTTCACATCTAAGCTAGAATATTATGTTTAATAATCTATATCCAGTATTCTGCCTGTATTTTTCAATATACGGAGATCATATTTTCCTTGTATATCTGGAATATACGGGACAGAAATACGGACTTTTACATGCAAAATATGCGACGTGTACGGGAACGGTATTTTTCAACCATATACGGACTACATTTACTTTCCGTACTCTAGAGATGTACGGACCAGGAATACGGACTAGTATATGATACGCATACGTAGCGTAGAGGAATGGTATTTCAACCATATACAGGGGAATAAACGGACCTGTATTTTCGTAGGATACGGGAAATACACATATTTACCATATTTAGGGAACCGTAATACAGGCTTGTATATTTAAAGTGTACGGACTTGATTCTTATCCTGAATACTGGACATACGAAAGGATAAACGGACCTGTATACTATAAGTTTAATTCCAGGTGAAGTTCAAAGTCATCTTTGATGGTAGATACTGCCAATATTTCGCAATGTTCAACAGTTTGTCAGGCAAGGTTGATCTGTAAATAGAAAAATGAATACATAATCTCTATGTTCTGATTTTTCAAATTATCAAATTATGCTATATCAACAACTAAAGTCTACAATATCTGATAAAATAAACCTGTAGTTCAATTAAAAAAATATGGCCGGAAGCTACGGAATTCCACATTTCGGCCTCCGCAACGGTTTAAGTAATACAACGTAGATATTTCAAGCGTATCGAGTGAAACTAACAGTTACTTAACTTGAAATGTGAGTGAAGGCAGTTTTATGCGTTATTAAACTGTCCCACCGACATTAATTTCTTTTGATTTACTAATGAAATCTTAGGATCTAAGGTATATACTATAGTAAATAATAATCCTTAATATTTTTATGGCTGCAAGCATGAAATAAACTTTAAAATGCAGTTTTAAGCTAAATTTTGGTGGTTAATCTAGTAGATATGTACATATTTCATTAAATGCCGTTTAGTAGTAAGTACTTCGTTAAACTCTGAACATAATAAAACTTTACTTTCCTCATGAGTTATGTCCTTTTACTCTTTTCCAAATGAAAGAAAGATTTTCCAATATGAACGGCTTCATTCGGTTTACGCCTAAAGGAACGTTTGTTAGAAAAAAGGGCACGCGCTCCCTGATTGGCGGCAAAAAAGTCACGCTATCCGACATGCAGCATGCGCGTGATATGTGAACCACTGTACAGTTTAGTCCAGTTTAATCTGATTTACTTACATTTCTTTAGCATTGTTTTTCTAGGTCGTCAGAAATTACTTTTATGTTTTAATTTTACTATACATTTATAATAAAGTTATATTATACATTTTACACTAAAACGGATGTAATTGTGTAGGCTGATTTCCCTCAGCATTTTTACATTGTTTTTAGTTCATGAATATATTTTTTCAGATCACTTCAAGTTATTCAGCATAATACTTGAATATTTACGTTCTGTATGTTAAGTTGATGAAAGTACCATCTCGATTCTTTTATCTCTACCACTGCGAAAAACAATGACTGCACGAATATGTGGATGAACCTAAAAAATGAAAATTTCCGACTCTTCTTATATGACTATTGAGCAAATGCAACTCATCATTTTTTTCTCATTTTTGCACGTTATATATCCTTTTCAGAAAAAATAGTCATTTCATTTCGTTTAGCCATACATATTAGATTATGACTGTATGCTTTTTAGAAATGCAAAACTATAAATAAGGGCGAGTACCTTACTAAAGTAACATTTAGCAGTTCGCGTATTACAGAAATAAAGACTTTGTTATATTTCCAGATTTATTGAAACACTTTGAAGCCAAAGTGTCACATATTTGTCAGTGTTATTTGAAGTTACTTGTTTATTGTATTGTTTGACACCCCGGCTGCATACCACATCAAAATTACGTAATATTACATCACAAAAGATAACAAGAGCGGGTCCTGACTAATGCCTGCATTAAAAAAAAAGATGTTCTTTGTTTTCATTTACAGACGACGTACTTTGTTTCTACCTTTCCCATTTGCTACAAATGGATAATGTCCCACTGGTATTCCTTACCAAAGTAAACACAGTCTTTTGGAAATATGTGAATATTAACAGTCTAAAATGGAGTGCAAATGAGACCGTTAGCTTTGTCAGGTTGGTGAATGATGTCAAGTTAGTATAAAATTGCAAACAAGAGGTTAATGACGATCCTATAACGCCTTAGAGTTTAATCTCTAAGTTTAACCACTAAACGCCAAGTATATATGTTAACACAGTGATTTTTATACTCGTTAAGACAGATGTCAACTTTTGTTTCATCTTTTGTAAATATAACCATATCAGTGACAGTTTGGACGTTTAATAACAAAAGCTTGATTGAAATGTCTAAGAAATTGTTCTCAAAGAAAACACTAAATTATAGATTAATTTTATTTATACTAATTTCTTTACTCTCGATTGCGAAACAAGTTCTTACAACTTAGATTAACCGCTCTCGAGACTCATTCCAGATGGAATCAACCTCGAAGAGAGAGAGGCAATGTATTGTATTATAGATAGGTATAACAAGGTCAAGCGAAAATAGACTACAAAGCAGATCTTTCTTCAAATATGAGTTTACACTCATTGTTAGATTTTATAGACCGGTTGACCCCCTAAATATGCAAGATAATTAGAGCAGTTTGCTACACTAGCAGTCATTTATACTGAAAATGTCTAGGAATGTGAATTCGAGCATTTACATATTTTCAAGACCAATTCGAAATGGGTAGTCGCACCCACTTTTTATCACATGACATTTTAAGTCTTCACTGATTGGTTTAAATTATCACGTGGTATTTTGAATTCCTGTATATGCTTATTGTTTACATTTTTCATTGTAGTTGTCGTTTAGTGCTGGAGTGGAGCTGTGATTTAGATTATCAATTTTATTTGGGATCAAGGATAAACTTGTGTGGAATTAATGGTAATAATTTGTTTAAATATATTTTCTGAGATATGTACTGATTTAATTTATTCTGATATTGTTGTGACTTAAGAATACAAGAATGATTTCAAACCTTTGAGGAAAAAACGAGGTAAGACGACAATTTCTTGAATTTGGTGGTCATTATAGTATATAGTAGATTATTATGATGATGATGATGATGATGAAATTATTATTATGATGATGATGATGATGATCATGATGTTTTTTTTAAATAAATCTTGATAAGAGTCATGATGATAGTCCAATGTAGTGACTCAAAGAGAGCTAGTTTATAATTGAAAATCGTTTCGTCAGTTTTTGTGCGAACTATTACGATGATAATGATGATGATAATGATTTGAATAGCAATCATGCTGATGATGAAAATTGGCATGTGAAAAAGACATTCTAAACGCCTAAGGTGTATCTGGTAGTGATATTCTGCAGTTCGTCAGTGTGTTAGTCCGTCTGTTCGTTATTGTTTGCGGCCGAATGCTGATGATGATAATGATGATAAAAAATAATAGGAAGAAGAAGGTGATGATGATGATGATGATGGTGATGTTTTTGACAAGAAGTTTTTGTTTGTTCTTAGTGACACAGGGGCATTAGCAACCGTCTTAAATGTATTTGTTATAAAAGAATAATAATTTAAGAATGGATTAAGCAAGTGTAAGCTTAATATAGTATCCTTTGTTTAAAAGCCCCCGAAATTTATTTTTAGTAACAAAGCTAACTCTATCAAACCTTTGCTGCGTACACCTTACCCTTTATACCCAGAAGCTAAACCACTTAAGTTTTGGAAGCTTACCCTTACTGCCTACCCCTAACCCACCTTACCCAGAAGCTCACATTCTTTATTCTATGAAAAAGATTACTCCTAAACGCTAACACATGCTAACCTTTAAGCTTACTCTTAGGTTGACGCTTACTTAACTTACTTTGAAGATTACTCTGGTTACCCTACCAACCTAACCGAAACTGAACCCTACCTAACCCACCTTACCCAGTACCTTACTGAGTTGGTGAAATCTCCCGCGAAATCTATTTTCAGTAACAAAGCGTACTCCATACAACCCTTACAGCAAACCCCAAAGTAAATAAAAGAAGAAGATCCTTACTCCTAACCCCTTACACATCCTTACCATGGAGTAAGCTCTTACGTTGAAGCTTACTTACTTTACTTTGAAGCTTACCTGGCTTACCCACCTTACCCTTACTCTGTTGGTAAAGGCTTTTAAGCACCTTACTTTGAAGCTTACCATTAGTGCCAACCATTTACCCATCTTACGCTTCAGGTTACTCTTACTGTCAATCCCTAACCCCTTCTAACCGTAACTTACCCGGCTTACTTTGAGGCTTATCCTTACTGTCTACCCCTTTCCTTTTGTACCAAGAGCTTACCCAGCTTACTTTTAGGCTTTCTGTTTACCACTTAGGCCCTGCTTACCTGAACCCTATCCATTTTGCTACGAGGATTACCCACCATACCTAATACGTTGCATAGCTTACCCTAACCCCTAACCCTTACCCAAGTACCTTACCGTTAAGCTTACCCATCCTACCCAGTACCTTACTCTTGTCCACTTAGAGAATGGTAATAGTTATCTTTAAGCATATTCTTACTATTTACACCTTACGACTGCCAACCTTAAGCGAGGCTTATCGACATTACCCAGCTTACATATTACATTACGTAGCTTACCAATTACCTTACCTATACGATTAAGCTTACCCTGCACCTTGCTTAGTACCTTACCAACATTAGCCAATTCCTTTCACAGTACCTACGTATCTTACCCTAAAGCTTACTTACCTTAAACAGTGTCTTATCCTTAAGTTAACCCATCTTACTCTCACTAATAACAAGTATCCCTTACTATTACTTTCATTTTTTAAATGCAAACCGTATTTCACGGTTATTTACAGAAGCTGTGTCATCTACATGAAAATGACTGAGTCTGATGAGGAGGACAGTGAAGGTTTGTTTGAGATAATTGAAGAGAATTCGTATTGCAAGACTTGCTTTGGAAGGTATGATGGTGTTAAGTCATTTTTAAAACGGGACGAAAGGATCTATGCTCGTTACTGCAGAAAAAGTAGAGCAACATGTATTTCTGGATTTTATTTTAACGGCGACGAATGTGTTGTGGAAATGAAAACTTTAAGATGCATTAAATGCCTGTACGTCATTTGACAATGTTACATAATGGGATAATACATCTTAAATCTTTTTTATTATTGTTCAGTGGAGTAACTGTATTAAAAAAGTAAGTTATTTTCAAAGTTACACAGCAAAAATTGCACCATATGTTAAACATATGTGTGAAACACCACATGTTTTCCATATAGAAAACATGTGTGTTTCATATGTAAGGAAAAACATGTGTATGCAAACATATGTTTTTCATATGTAAAATGACATATGGAAACCAGTAGAGCCACCACATGAAAAACATATGTCAACAAACTTATGTTAAACTCATGGTAATCACATGTTTTTCATATGGATTAGTTTTCATATGTTAAACATGAAGTAATTATCATGTGTCTTTCATATGATAAAATGGTTCAACAGATACCAAGCATGGGGTATGAAATCTGTCTCTTATATTGCCTCACAAATATAAGATTTGGGGTACCAGGGCTGAAAGTGATCTCCATACCCATGCCTGTAGATCTACCGCGGTTTTACTGGTTACCGAATAGTAATGGACCGGTAAACAATAGTGACGTATATTGTCTGAACTATTTCTCTTTTCATTCAATCGTCAAGATCAACTAGATTTCTAATCAAAATAATTAAGTGACGTCTTGAGCAAAGTCTGAGATATTTTTTGTTTAGGTCAGAATCTCGCTAGATCATGAACTAAGAGAGAGAGATGATGTTTCTCATACAAAAATATTACATATCTCGATTTGCGTACAATTAGTCGGACTACAAGATCAACCAGACGCTTGCGAAGAAATTGAGCGGATGAGCACGTGCAGACAACTTAATTACGTCACAGAGTCTGCAATCGTTCTACAAAAAAGCAATGTCATCTAGGCAAACGTATTTCACGTAAGTTTGATTTTAAAATAGATCTATAAAGTGTAATGTGAAATTAGATATCGCAGAACAAGCTAGATCTGGGAATAAACTTTATAAGAACGGAATGTTCTAATAATGATTTTGACGTAAGGTAGATCAAGTCCTCATTGTTTTCAAGACTCCAGAATTTGGCAAAAAAGATATTTCAACAGTTGTTTTTGTTTTCATTATTGTCTACAAGTTTTTGCATTTTCAACGGATGGATCGATTCTGCTTCTTTAATTTATAGGTGTAAGTCCCAATAGCAATTCTCATAGAGTTAGAGTTTTTACAGCGTGTTTTGTTTGGTTTTTTTTAAATGAAACTGAAAGTAGAAAATCAATAAACGTTGAAAACTGCTGTAAATCGACTGCTTCTGAAAATTAAGGTCAGATCTACATTGTGAAAATATGTCATTTGTTCTTAATTTTGAATAGAATCTTGTATAAACCAAGTAGATCTATACTCTCTAGATAGTTGAAAGTAAATTTCTTCATTACCCATAAATGATTTTCACTAGTTTGGGACGAAATTTTCATCTTATCACGATGGCATGCATAACCCATGTTACAATGTCATGGTCATTGTCATTGTTAGCTAGATTCTTAGCTGTGCAATAGGCACTTTGATAGGGTTACAACTGAATTAAAAATCTGAAATAATACAGATTTGGTAATTGATAAAGATGTCAAAACATCATGTTACAGGACTCACAGGCTACTGGCTAATCAGGAGAATTGTTTGAGGATGTCGGGGGAAGCCGGGAAGATGTTTACAACAAATATGTAAGTAATAGCAATTTGTTTTGCAATTTTTAGAACCAAATTATTCAAAAACAAGCAAAAATATAGATACTGCAAGTCTTCCTGAAAGTTTTTTAGCAGTGCATTTGGTCAGGTAAATGTCTTACAAATGAAAACAGTAACCATGCTTTCTCCTTGTATTGGAGTACATGTACTGTAATGTTTTTTTTTTTTTTTAACATGAAGTAAGTGAACTGAAACGGCTCCAAAAGGATGTTGAGAAACTGAAGTCATGCGTGCATGTTAAGCACCAGTGGCACAAGCAGCCATCTATTCAGCATGGGAAATTTGTGCATTTAAGGTAATTTATTTGACTTTGTGTATTTGGTGATATTCAAACCCTTTTATGGAAAGTTGAAATATCATGGGAATGTTTATTAGCTTCTTGTTTTAATTTATCTTCATTAAAACTTGTTACACAAATCAAGGTCTTACTATTTCAAAGACCTTGCACACATCATAACTGATATAAAGTAGTTTTATTCTAAGCTTTGGTAAGTAATGCTATAACTTGTAACTAACTGTTATACATCACAATGACATAGAAAATGGTGCATTGATTCAGTCTTCCTGAAAAATGCCTGTCTGCCAGGACGTGTCAGGTAAATTTTTTTACTACACAGCAGTATAATAGACTGTATTGATTTAAAAGCAAATAGAATGTATTTATTTCATACTTTTAGACCATTGTACAGAGACATTTGAATGAAGAGGGCAACGGGGTAAACACGGGGCAATGACGACTTTGCGCCAGGTGAGCTAAAAAGGAGGCGCAGACTTTATTTATCAACATATTCACTAAGTACAGAAGTTAAATATAAATGTATGGATCTTACTGAGAGTAGCAACATTTCTTGGCCTCCACTTTTAAAGGCTCTCATTGCAATTACCTCGAAAATGTGTTGACAGGGTGAAATGAGTACAATATTCTTTACAAGTGACTGTCAAACAGGGTTCATGTCAGTCTGTCTGTATGGCTGTTTACTAAGCTTTAGTCTAGAAGACATTACGTGATTTTCATTTTATGTGCCCAGTCAAAATGTTGGTAAAATAAACCTATAAATGTGAACTGAACATACATTTAGAAACTTTGATTAAGAAGGAATCAACCACACATTGCCACCATGGTATTTTCATTGCTAATTGCCACTTTATCTCATAGAAAGTGACTTCGTAAAAAATATTTTTCTTCTTCATATAATTGTTTCTGAAAGTATTGATTTTTTTTATCTGACCCTAAAATATATTTCGTGAAGACTTGAGACATTTATTTCTGTTGAAATCCACCGTAATTTTCCATTGAGTTACGGATGTTTTCAGCAAATGTTGTCAGCGCTATTTCTTAGCAACTACTTGAGGGAAATCCATGAAACTGTGTAGAAGTGATCAGTACAAAACCTGTAAGTGCCTTCAGCATCTTTCACTCAGATTATTTTTCATCAAGTTATAGCCCTTTGATTTGTTCATAGTTTTAGGGTTCACAATGTGACACAGATTTTTGTCAGTTTTCATATCCCCAAAAAGAAGTTTATTGGTGTATAGAGGAGTCATCCTGTGGTTGGTCAGGCGGTCTGTAGGTCCGTTGCATTTTCCTTATCCTGAGTATAACTTGAAAACTACTACTAGTTGGAATTCAATACAACTTCATACAATTGTTAAACACAATGAGAGAAAGTGCAGTGTGCCAGTACCATAACTCTGTATTAAGTAATTACAGATTTATTGCCCTTTGTTTTCCTTGTTTAGAGCATAACTAGAAAACTACTGGATGGAATTCAATAAAACTTCATGTAATGGTCAAGCACATTGACAGAAAGTGCAGTACAGAAGAACCATAACTCCATCTTGACAAATTACAGAGTTATTGCCACGAATTATATCTCTATTTTAGTTTTTTGCAATGTATTCAGTTACTATTAACTTCTTCAGTTGATAAAGCTGTCTTTTGGGGGTATTAATCACATTTAGTGATAGGTCTAGTTTCTCAGCAACCACTGGATAGAATGGTAAACATTCCTTTAGATATGTATATATCCATTACTGTGTCTAAGCCACTAATGGGGGTAATAATCAGTTTCAGTGAAAGTTCCAGTTTATAGCAAACTGTTCTGCTTTTATATTTCAGATCATGGCTAAACTGGCTGACGTAAAAACCTTGCCAATACATTCAGGGTGCCCTCTTCTAATTACACACCAAATAGGGAGAACACATGTTCACAGGAACATGTTCAGCATGCATTAAGTTAATTAAAGTAAGTAAACTCTCAATAAATTATGAAATAAAATATTTTAACAATACTTAAATTGAAATTTAAAAAAAAATGAACCTTTATCTTATTTAACTTGGTTTTAAATACAACTTTATTAAAATCATGTCTATTCTAAAAAAATCTTTAAGTATTTTGTTTCCTCTATACTTTAATACAGGTAATATTTTATAAGAAGTTAAGTTGCTTTTTATGCCTGCACTGATGGCAGGCAATATTTTATTTGCTATGTCCTTTCAGAAATCTTGTGGCACACCCTACTCCTTAACTGACATTGTTGCCAAACTTTAATTTAATTTTTATATTGGACAAGTAAGGGCAGAATTATATCCCTTTGGTCTTTCAAAACATCAATTGAATCTCTATAATTAGTTTTTTAAAGTGACATTATGCGCATCTTACTGCACATAGTGTATTTTTGGTGACAGTTTTGTAAAAGCAATTTTTGGTTGCTGTGCATTTAAATGTGTTAAATTAATGATAATGCTGCATAAGAATTTGAAATTGGAACTTTAGAAATAAAAGAATTGGACAAATAAAATAATAGTTCCTTTCTTCACAGTGAACCCCCTTGTGTTTTTGTTGTTGTTGGTATAGATTTCGGCAGTGGAAGGGAAGAAACTCCTGCATGCAGTTTTTCTTTTAAATTGTCTCTCCCTGTCAAGATTTCAGTTATTTCAGCTGCAGTTTTACTTGAAAAAATTTGCATAATTCCACTTGAGATACTTTTTTAAAAAAAATATTTCAGAGATCAGCTAGATACTGAAGGGAAGTCTTGGAGCCAGGAGGCATTGAGGCAGTACAATAGGATGGTCCCTGAGGATAATAGACAAAATGAGTGGGAGATTTAAAAGAAATTGACTCAAAAGGACTTTTTTAAGAGGTACATATATTTGAAAATATTTAATTCTCAAAATTCAGGAAATTAAGTTGTAATAAAAAGCGTTCACAATTGCTTTCAAACATCTCCTCTAAAACCAATGAACCATTGTAAATAAACTTCACCGTAATGAGTATATTCCTTGCATAAAGTTATTCCAAAGTTGTTCATAGAATTCAATGCAAAGGCAACCAAGTGGTAAATCTTTAAAACATTGTCAACAAAGGTCATATTGTATTTAGAACATATTTAATATACAAGAATTTTTAAATGTGTTCCTAACAATTTTTGTTATTAAAATAGGCATTTTTATGCCCATTAAATTCCCACTGTCTGTCTAGTATCTGTCTGTGCCCTAAAAGTTGGACTTAAGTGGCTATTGCAACAATAGGTAACAGTTAATTCTCTTTGAAATCATTCATTGCGTTTTGTTTATGTGCCTATTTTATGGCTTATGTGGCTAAAAAGAACAATACAGAGAACAAAAAAATAGTGACACAACTGCCAATTTTAGTTTTAAGTTACATGGCTCTATTGTTAGGCACATTGAGTTGATGTATCACAGGCAAGTCCCATGTCCTTATCATAAAGGTCAAGGTTATTCTTAGAGGTGAGAGGTTTTAGAATCCTGAAATATTTACATTTTTTTGTCCAGATTGTAACTCTGTTATATATTATATTATATTGAAAGATTTGAAAATGAATTGGAAAAAATCTTCAGCACATAGGGATATAGTGTTATGCGCCAGTACCAGGTCTACAAACTGGAAGGTCAATGTCACTTAATGTGGGATACCGGTTTGGGGGCATTCATCACTTACAAGGGACATCTCTTTTTTCATCATTTTTGACAGTTTTAAAGTTTTATTGCTTATCAAATTTGTGATGTCCCATATCTTAGTGGGCGACTCAAATAATGCAGTGCCAATTGATATTGTTATTATTATGTGGTTTGATTTGGAACAAAACAAAGATCAAAAAGCAGATGTATATATTGAAACAAGAAATTTGATTTAAAACATCCATTTTTTTTTCAATGACACAAGTATCTTGGGAAATTTGTTCTAAATAACTCCATATCCTAATATCTTAACTACAATGTATATTCCTTGTTGAAAACATCCAATTAACACAGAGACTTTACAGACTATCTTATTTATTGTCATTTTAAAAGTAAGTTCCTTTTGATATGATTAACAGTTGCTTTAGCAAGCTAAAAGTAGTGTCCCAACTTCTGTGGTGGAAGCACTTGAAGTATGTATGATGTAATAATACAGAAAGAAACAAGCAAACTTTCTGACGGCAAACTGTGCTACTTACATGTACCAGTTTTTCATATATTGCTGACCGTATGAAAAACATATGATATTCATATGTGTCCACATGTAAAACATGTGTAAACCATAGGGTGTGCTTTTTACCTGTTTTTCATATATCGATGAACCACATGAAAAACATGATATTCGTATGTGTCCACATGTAAAACATGTGTAAACCATATGGCATGCTTTTTTACCTATTTTTCATATATCGCTGAACCGTATGAAAAACATATGATATTCATATGGGTCCATATGCAAAACATGTGAAAAACATGCGGTGGCAACATATGTAAAACATAAATAAAAATAAATAATTACAGAAATGACGTTAGTATTGTTTTGCAACGCTTTGTAAAGACTATATGAAAAACAATATCAATGTCATTTAATTTTTGCGGATATTTTCCACATTTCTTACGTTAGTGTACGGTCTAGTATAAATATGTTTGCAAATGTGTTTTACTTTTAATGCGTCATGTTTCAGAAATGTAATGAAAAAGAGAGTGACCAGGAATCCGTGAAATCAAACCAGGAAGACACTGCAATGTGTGTGGAACTGTGTAAACTAAAAAGTGTAATTTTTCAGTGTATAAATGAGTGTGATGTTATAGAAGATAATTTTGAGAGACAATAGGAGCTTTTTCACATTTGTAGTGATATGCTTGAGGGTGTGGATATGGCTCTTAAAAGGATAAAAGAACATAACACGGTGTCTTCATCCTCCTCTGCAATGTCAGATTTACAAAGGATATACTTTTCCGATTTATCTGATACCGAAAATGAAAATAAAGCAAAATAGCATTTGTACAATTTGTTCTTTATTGTTCAATAAAGTATTAATGCTTAGATATTTTGAAATAAGTCTGTCATAATAGCATAAGTTTTTGAAAAATATGATGACAGTGATTTTTCCCTTAACCCGTACAGGCATTGATACTATATATAGATTCCTTTGTTTAAAAAGCCCGCTAAATTTGCCTTTTAGTAAAATTTTGTATTACATCCTACTTATGCACGTATAACCTTAAACGACACACATTAAATGTTTAAAGCCTATATTTTTGCCGTAATTTTGATACATGTACAATTGGAAAATAACATTACAAAGATTGAAATGTTACTTGAGTTTTCTTGCTAGCATACGAATGTTGGTATATAATATCAACTAAATCGATATGTAATGTGTTCACACGACGCAACGTCATAATGTCGTCTGCTATCTTTTGGACATGATAACGACGCTAAAGTGTTCATAACCCTTTTTTCGTGTTGCTGAACATATGAATTAACGGTTTTGAATAACTTCATACCAAACAGTCGTTGCCTATAACACAAGAATGTGTCATGCACCACGACCAGAGATCCAACTTGAAGGTCAAGGTCACACCCGTAATGTTGAGTTTAATCAGAAGAGTTTTCGAGTGTATTAAAGCGTCTTTTCTTTCACTTTTTCTTATCCAGGTACAAATGTACATGTAAACATGATTGTAATTACAGTATTAATCAAAGCACTGAAAGTACTGGTAGAGCGATGACATTGAACAACAATAGAGATAGATAAAGCACATAAACCATTCTCTAGTTCTCTAGCACAGTAGCTTATCATTTTGTAAAAGTATAGCACAATTCTCTAGATTTTTCATCAATGAGAATCAAGCTAGATCCTAATTCTCTATTAATTTCAAAACAAATACTATTTGTAGGTAGGACAAACTGTAAGCAGTTATAGGTTCATATGTCAGGAACAAAATACATGTGGAGCTATCACTGAAGTCTGCCTCTGTGGTCAAGTGGCTAGAGTTGATGACTTGAAATCACTGCAACCTCTCATACATAGATTGATTGTTATGGGTTTGAGCTCTGCTTCAAGCCATGTCTCTTTATGAGAGAAAGTTGGCGGTTTCTTAGCGCCGGAGAATAGGAGTCTAGTACTGGTTCTTCCCAGAAACAATGGTTTGGTGAACCATTAAAATGACCAAAATATGTTGGAACAGGCTTTAAATTCTTTAAACAAGCTGTCACTAAATATAGTCTCATGACCTTTGACCCTTGATTGTGACCTTGATCTTAAGCTGGTCAGGACGATGTGAATAGCCCTTTTTATGAAAAACATATCACGATGATCACCAATGAAGTACGATGACATATATTACGGCAGTTATAACAGTAATTTAGCAGCAAATACTGTTCGTTATATATTGAAGCAATAAATTGTATAAACATGTACAAATATTGTCATACACATGAAGACAATTCAATATACACTCAAAAGTGTGTTAACTACTTCTAGCGTAAGGTTCCGGGAACATACATGTAATGCATTTATAATAATTTATGAACTTGCGGTAGCGATTTTAAAAGATAATCACAGCTAAAGATATCCTTGAATCATTCACAAAGTAACTGTAATGGCCCGTGCCCCTGAATCACGTCAGGAATACTACCCTCTGATGCATGTATTTTCCTCAATATAAACATCACCACGGATTGTAGCGACTTCAGACTTTTTCTGATTTTTGCAACGGACTGTAAATATTACAAATACACAGGTCACATAATAGTATAATGGTGTGCTTCATTTACATTTGGCGGAAATCAGAAACCTTCTTGTGACCTCGTAAAGTAACCTCGAGTCTACAGTTTCAAACTATGGTGAAGAAGATTGGTTTTACGGCAAAACCTATTAACGATTATAATTGAATTACACAGTATTTTATGTAGTGATCTTAAATTGCGTGCCGTACAAACTACGCTTCTAAAATGCCGTATCTCTGTTTCCTTCAAAGCTATTGACTAAATTGTCAAGCACTAGTAATTTTGAATCCATTGATTTTTTTTTACCTTGTACATACGATCTACCAAAGACGCAAAGAAAGATCTAAATTTAAGCGCATGTACTAACGACGGTAACGTACTAATGACACCCCTAATTTAAGCGGTAATTCTATAATGGATTCTTCCACTTGATGTAGGTTTTTTGTTAGAAAGAAAGGTGTATAGACGTAGTTAAACTAATGTGAAATGCGACAGGATTTTAGCCACGGCTGTACTATTCTTAAAGCCACCATTCAAAAAGAAATACGCAAATCATACTAGGAGTATTTAGAATCAGTAATCTTTTCTAATGACTCAGAGACTGGTAAAAACAAAAAGTTCTATTCTTTTGTAAAACATAAAAAAAACAGACAATCATGGTGTTGCACCCTTAAAATCTGAAGGTAAAACTTACACCAAACCATCTGATAAAGCAACAATCCTAAACAAACAATTTGAATCAGTCTTCTCAAAACCTAAACCAGTCAGTCTTAAACAACTTTGTGAATTAAATCTCTTCAAAAATAACAAAATTCAGCAAGAAAATCAAATGAATGACATAGACATAACTGTAGAAGGTGTTTTGAAAATGCTCAGGGATTTAAATCCTAACAACGCGTCTGCACCGGATCAGCTGTCGCCAAGACTACTTAAAGAACTTTCTTTCGAAACAGCTCTTTTTCTTACTAAAGTCTTTCAGAACTCACTGCGAACTGGTATAGTTCCATATGACTGGAAAACTGCTATTGTTGCACCTGTATACAAAAAGGGCCCCAAACATAAAGCCAGCAACTATCGACCGATCTCTTTGACTTGTATAGCCTCCAAACTAATCGAGCATATCATGGTCTCAAACATCATGCACCATCTTGATAGCAACAATCTTCTCACACCTTTTCAACATTGCTTTCGATCCAAACACAGCTGTGAGACTCAACTATTATCCTTTACACAAGAAATTTTTCACAATCTCCAATCTGGAAAACAAACAGATCTCATTGTAATGGATTTCTCAAAAGCTTTTGACAAGGTTGATCATCAACTTCTTCTCTATAAACTCATGAAACTTAGTATCAACAAAACATCTCTATCTTGGATTCAAAGTTTCCTTAGTAATCGTTCTCAATCAGTAGTAGTTGAAGGCTCACATTCTGATTCTTTACCAGTTCTGTCAGGGATACCCCAGGGTTCTGTCTTGGGCCCGTGTCTCTTCCTTTGCTACATCAATGACCTTCCCGACTCTGTTAAAAGTAGGATACGCTTATTTGCTGATGACACAATCATATATCTCACCACGACTCATCAGTAGACTCTAACAAACTTCAAGATGATTTAACAAAATTAGAAGAATGGGAGCGTAAATGGTCTATGGAATTCAATCCTGATAAATGCGAAATCATAAGAATCTCAAAAAAAAAAACACATCTTTCCATATAAATTACACAATCAAGAACTAAAAACTACAGAAAATGCTAAATACCTTGGGATTACCATCAGTGATGACTTTAGTTGGAAAAAAACATATTGAATCTACTTCTTCAAAAGCTAGTAACACTCTTAGATTCATAAAAAGAAATGTACAATGTAACAACCGTAATATCAAAGAAACTGCCTACAAAACATACGTCCGTCCACAGTTAGAATACTGTAACACCATATGGCACCCATGGCAGAAAAACTTATCATATGAGATAGAAAAAGTACAAAGGGCTGCAGCCAGATATGTTTTGAAAGATTACTCTTACCAAAGCAGGGTAATATCAATGCTTGAAACTCTTAAATGGCAGACATTAGAACAGAGAAGAAATCACGCATCCTTAATAATGTTGTATAAAATATCACACAACCTCGTCATTGTAGATTATAACCACCTGACAGTCTCTCGAAATCTTAACTATAACATACCATTTTCAAGAACACAGTATCATATGAACCTTTTCCCTCGCACGATCAGATACTGGAACGCCTTGCCTTATAACATCAAGGACAGTGTGAATCTTCAGTGCTTCACATCTGGCCTAGACTCATTTATGGATTAATGTCATCGTCCTGTTTTTATTTTTAAACAAAGTTGTATATAGTACTACTTTTACTCGCTTAAGGTAGGTCCACACCTTACGTCTGAATTTTTCAACCTCCTCAGAAAACGGTCATATTTTGCATAGGCAGTCCACGATGTATGTACTTTAATGTGTTGCTATTTGATAGGAACACGCTCACGAGACGTTGACGTCATGACGTCGTCAAGCAGTCTACCAATTTTCTTTAGGCGCTTTCATACAAACGTTCGTTTCTCTGGTATTTATGAACGTATTTTGAAGATTAAAGTTTTATTTTTCCAGAAACATTTAAGCCTAACTTTTTATTGCATATTTTTTAAATATTGAATATATTTATTGGTAATTCGAATGATATTGCGCCAATTTTGACGTAAATAACGTAGTTTTTATCAGCTACCTCTGAACACGTTTTGCCGTTTTACGAAAAAGTTTGTCCGGTGACCCAATCTTATTTTTCAAATATATTACTACCATAGTGTAGATGGTTCAAAATATCAAAAAAAATCAATAGGTCATCTAAGTAGATTTATTTTAATTTTGAAATTTAGTTACGGTTATGCGTTATTTTTGTGCGTCAATATGTAACATTAACGGCGTTATTTCAACTGCAATATCAGGCAATGGTTTATTTCTTTACAACCGGACGCTGTCTAAACAAACAAAAAAACATTTTTAAAGTCATAAATCTATTTAATAATATAAGTTTTATATTAAAGCAACACTGATCTTATGTTAATATGTTATCGCTGATCATGAGAGGAAACATTAGCCAGATGGAATGTACTTTAAAACATCTAGGCATTTAAAATATATCATCGTAGGTACCCATTTGCAGCTGGACGGGCTGAGGCACGTGTGACATAAGTGTCATTACTCAATGGCACACCGGATGCGATTCGAACACAGGTCTTCCCGTTCCGGAGGCAACGCCTTAAACACAAGGTTCTCGCGAATTTCCTGGCCTTGCCGTTTTTTTTCCTTCAACTGAAGGCGTCGTTTCTTGAATTGTCCAGTTTCTTGTTTTGTCCGCCGGCGTTCACGCTTTCCAACCAACCCTATAAACATATCGAGCGTATACTTTCCTGGGCTCACATTATGCTGTTCATTTACCTGAAAAATAGATAATTGAAAGAAATAATATTTTACGGTTAGTAAGTTTACTGATCATGAGTGTTGCGCCGACAGCAATTAATCCGTTTATACATATACATGTATTTTTAAAATGGGATCTTTTGATTTCCAATTTATGCCTTTCTGTTTATCTAAACAAAGGCATTATTCGTAATGGTGATCCAACAGACTGACGAACTAAATTCTGACCAGACGACAACCAAAGTGTCGTCTGCTTCGGAACGTAGCTGCTTTAAACTACATTGTATATGTTTTAGTAGACACTAGGAACGAATTGGTTTATAAATATTGTGTAAGACTTATTTGAGATAGTTTGTTTACAACCTCGTTAGTTTACCATATTTTTTTATAAATTACCTTACACATGTACATACATCCTTCATTTACATTTTTCTACAGTCATGACTTCGTGTTAGAGACTTGTTTTAGTTGATTTGCAAATCCTGCAAGATTTATTTGCAACCCCAAATTCTATACATCGTTTCGTTTTTGTTCAAATATCATGTAAAAATCCCAAAAATGCGTGACAATGCCAATACTTTATGCATACATGTAGTTAATAGACACAGATATTATATTGATCGTATAATCAGGATCAGAGGGTCCCGGGTTCGATCCCCACCAGTGATACGACGTTTCTTTCCTTGGGCAAGACACTGCCCCTACTTGCTCTGTCTGTCTGCAAGTGTTTAGTGTATTGAAAAGAAATATATAAAAATACAAAACGAAGTTCATGCCACTTCTATAATGACTAATAGGTGTAACTGTTGTATTGAGAAACACTAATTTAAATACTCTTTTTATATAAGTGATACAATTTAACATTAATATCATGAGCGCGACGCTATTATCACAAAACCTGAATCATTTATATTCATCACCAAAAAAAGTTATAGCAGACCTATATCACTATCACTGTAACTAATATGATATCTAAATCATCACTTTTTATTCAACTGATACATCATGGAGTATTTCATTAGTTAGCATGAAATAATACACAATTATGGACTTGTAAGGCATTGGCTATGATGTGATATTCACCGTTTTAAAATATGTATGTCATTAACTAACATGCATGGGGAGACCTTTTACGGGTGTCAGACTTATCAACTAGCGCTGCTGATTATAATGTAAACGTGGAGGCAACACGAAACAATAAGATTATATTCTAAGTCATTTCTCGTGTTCCTCCGTGGTCAAGTGGTTAGAGCCGCTGACTTTAAATCACTGTTACCTATCATAGATTGAGGGTCGTGGGTTTTTTTGATATGTGAAAGTTGGCAGTTTCTTACGGAGGATAGAGATCGAGTTCTCGTTCTTCCAATGAACGAGGGTTAGATAAACTGCCAGTCTATAGAAATGACCGGAATACGGTTGACACTGGCGTTAATATGTCCTAAAATACAAAAAAGTAACCGCCTATCGGGGCGTAACAGGTTATAAATGACTGCCAATGCCTTGATCATTTTCTTTATAGTATTGACATCAAAGCGAATTAGTATGCTTTGTAACACCGGATACAGCTCCTTTCGAATACAGCTCCCCGGGGAGCTGTATTCGGTGCACATTAACGAATACAGCTCCCTTGGTATAGCGGAGCTGTATTCGAACCAAAGCATATGCACTTTCGAATAAAGCTCCCTATGTTGATCAAACGGATAATGAAACGCATTAAATAACAGAAGTCTGAGTACGCGGTGATGTGACTTTTGGCCAAATGAATTTATGTCTCCGATTTAGGTCAAAGCTTGGCCGTTCCGAAAACTTTTAAGTCAATGGCCAAATTGTAGTTCGAAAGCTTGGGTCCATCTGTCCTACCATCTGTCTGTTGTCCTACCCTGTATGTTGTCTTGGCAGTCCGTGTGTTGGGTTTTACACCCTGGTGTGAATGTGCTTCATTCCGCCAACAATTTATTCATGAAATGAAGTACAACATCACTTAAACTGCCGCCTTATGTGCTATAGGCATATGAAAATGTCGGTTTATTGAAAGAAAATAATTCTTCAATACCAAGAAAGAATATAATTCTTCAATACCAACAGAAAAGTCATTAAAACAAAAATAATATCAAACAGGGAATACCACGTACCAAAAACGCAGCCTCCCCAAAACGAGCCCCACAGCACCCAGAAGTGCACACCACCAACACACACACACACACACACACACACACACACACACACGACACACACACACGATCATGTACAAACACACATATACACTACCAACACACACTAGCATACAAACCTCAAAGTTTCGATCGTCCGTCCGTCCAACACGGACGGACAAAAAACGATATGCCAGGGCTAAGTACTGTATCCTGAATAGCGGGATGGATCCTTATTTTTCTTTTATGATAAATTCCGTGCCGGGTATTTATAAACGAATGATACATCTAAAATACACGTTTATGTTGCATCGGGTAACTGGGGAGCTCTATTCGAAAAAAAGGTACAAGAACCCCGAATACAGCTCCCATTTGATTAGGAGAGCTGTATTCGTAAATGTACACCGAATACAGCTCTCCGGGGAGCTTTATTCGTTAATGCGCACCGAATACAGCTACCCGGGGAGCTGTATTCGAACGGAGCTGTATCCGGTGTTACAATGCTTACTTCATAAAGACAGCCTTTTCCTTCGTTAGAACATCAGAACAAGACTATTGAGAAACTTTCTCAATAGTAGATCCAATTTCACGTTCGCGCTTCTTTATTGCTGTTGCACTAGGCTGAGATATGTTGAGCTCCGTCAAAATGTTTGAAATCTGGGTTTCACCAACACCAGCGTTCAGCATGGCTGAAAATATCTTTTCATAATAGTCCAAATAGTACCGAAGCTACAGAGATGTCTAATATCACTATTTGCGGCATTTTCCATGGACAAAATGGCAAAAGTGGGGCTCGAACTCAGGGATAAAATTAACCAGCGGGAGGTTTAGTTATTACAAGTAAGTTATCTCACCCAAACGACCACGCAGCTCAGTGAACTTATCTACTGCGCACAAATGATAACGGTTATACAAATGTAAAACGGAGTCGGGTAGTTTCAACCCAAATTATATTATCTTCATTTGTACAACATGTATAAACTTAAGACATAGGCATGCCTGAGGATGTGGTCGTCGTAGTACATGTTATGTCATATACTAGCAATACTTTTGTTTCACATGTATGTGTTATGGAGAAAGAACGAATAGCTTTAAATCGCTTTTTACCGCTTTGCATAAAAAGAAGGAAAATTGATAAAATGCGCTACCCTTTAACTGTGAATTCTAAAAAGATATTCTGAAGTCTAAATTTCAAAGTATATATCTGGAAAACATGCTTTTTAATAAACAGGTGAAAAAATGTGTGTTTACCTGCTGTCATCTTTGTATTGATATCGAAGCAGCGACAACTACCGTCTTGGGTTACTTTATGCCGCTTGCCGCTTGTGACTGCTGTAGTGAAACTGTATTGCCGGCACTTGACATCAAAGAATGATGCTAGCCCATTTTTGGTCTGCCAAATGTACCGACGAATTACAGTTCTCGCATATTCTGATCCGCGAAATACCCAAGCTCTATTATTCGACGCGCGTTCCTCCAGAAAGATTGATTATTTTTACAATCACCGGAAGCATCGACTTCACTTTGGACAGGCACTAGTTTGGACTCACTCTTTAAAGATTATACGGAACGGCTTCTCTTTCGGAAAGCCATCATGTTTAAATAAATTAACTTCCGGAACGGTATGTGAATTCACTTAACGTCGTGCATAATACTTTTGCGCCTTTTTACAAGATCTTTACCTGAAAACAAAAATAATATCAAACAGGGAACGCCACGTACCAAAAACGCAGCCTCCCCAAAACGAACCCCACAGCACCCAGAAGTGCACACCACCAACACATACACACACACACCACGCACACACACACGACACACACACACAATCATGTACACACACACATATACACTACCAACACACACTAGCATACAAAGCAAACACACGAGGACAAAACGAACAATTAAAGGAACACAGTGGGGCACCGCCTTGGAAGGGTTTAGAACGAATAACAATCCCTGAAGGATGAAAATATAACAACATTGATTGAATGTACGGGGAGACTTTTTACGTCCGCCACACGGCACAAACAACACAGTTGTGAGCATAAAAACAAAAATAATATCAAACAGGGAACGCCACGTACCAAAAAGAACGCCACGTACCAAAAACTACCGAAGTTTTTCTTAAAGTCCTATTTGCATGCCCGCTGCGGTGACATTGAAACAAATGGCGTAATTAATGCAAGGGAGGTAACTACTAATATTGACGATATGGAGCGAGTTCGATCACCAACCATAGTATGGTACCGGAAGTCAAAGAACGCATGCGTTTATGAAAAAGTGATCGAACCACGTTTGGTTAGCCTCTGGCGGTGCCCACAAATAAAATAGTACTGTTTACGGTAATATGCCTTGAATTTTATGATGAAGTTGATGACAGCATGCTGGTGTATTATGACAGATCACAAACTGTAATAGGCTGTCTAGATGCATTTAAAAGACGAAAAAGTGTACCTAAAGTTAATTTAGCTTAGGGTACGAAACGGTAGTGCGACGAATCGTCCATAAATACTTACAGCTCATAGATGTGTCGAATTTATCAGTAATTTTCTAAATTTCAGATTTATTCACTTGCTGCATGTCTAATTTCATATATTTCGCACAATTTTCAATATTTCAATGTTTTAGGAAGAAAAAACGTTCATATAGAAGATTTTTTAATTCTCACAAAATGCATTCTTACCTTTAGCAACAATATTTGATTCGATGACACTTTAGTTGTACCATAGTCACTATAGTTGCTGATCGAACTCGCTCATGAGATACTTTTGCAGTCAGTGTAATGGTGGGCATCCAGCAGTCGGAAGTCAGTATTTTTGTTTTGTTAGTGGTGTTTTAAAGGTAGTAACTTTCTTTAAACATAATATATTTAACAAGCATTTTAATTGGAAAGCTTAAATAAAGTAGCTACAATTAATTTAGTTTATTTTTTATTTTAGACAGAGTCCGCCATTCGGTAACCATATAATTTGGTGTTGATCTCTTCATCTTTAGAATGTATTTTAAAAATTTAAGCTGAACACGCTCAATGACCTCAAGATTACCATATCCCCAAACTTCGGACCCATATAACAAAATAGGTTTTATGGTTTTATTGAAAAGATCAATTTGTATATCAATTGGGAGATTTAATCGATTCGAATTTCTTATAAGACTATGCATTGCTCTGGTCGCCTGAGAAGCAATGTGAGTTTTGCATCTATAGAAAGAACCATTTCTACTGAAGAGGATTCCAAGGTATTTGTATTCGCTTACTATTTCTAAAGGGTTGTCATTTAAAGTGAAATTATAGACTGGCTGCCTTCCTTTCGAAAAGATGATTATTTTAGACTTCTGGGTATTAACCGTTAATTTCCATTCATTACAATATTTTTCATACGTATTTAGGGCCTGCTTGAAGTCATTTTCTGATTCAGATAAAATAACTGTATCGTCTGCATAAAGTAATATGAATAATCTCAGAAAATTGTTTAATTCATCCACATTTTGTCCTGTTGGCATACTAACTCCTTCATTTAGAGGGTTTTGTAAACAATAACCATTTAAATCGTTCAGGAATAGAGAAAAAAGTAGAGGAGACAAATTTTCACCCTGACGCACGCCAATGTTACATGTGAAAAATTGTGAAAATTCAGATTTGGCCATAACACAAGTTTTATATTTATGTACATATTTTTTATAAGATTTAAACATTTACCGTTGACCCTTAGATTAAAAATCTTCTGCCATAGCCCATTTCTCCATACAGTATGAAATGCTTGCTTAAGATCGATAAAAGCACAGTACAACTTTTTTTTACTATTATTAACATATTGTATAAGGTGTTGTAATATGAACATATTGTCCGAAGTCGAAAAACCTTTTCTAAACCCAGCTTGACAGTTGTGCAATAAATCATTTGATTCTATGTAGTAATTTATCCTACTATTAATAAAACAAGTAAACAATTTACCTAAACAACTCAGAAGTGTTATCGGTCTGTAACTTTCAGGTTTATTGGCATCACCCTTATTTTTATAAATTGGATTTATTTATAAAATTGTATGAATTAAAAGTTTCAATGTGCTTGCATATAATATCTTTTTGGTATGCGCATGTATATTTGTATTTATAATCAATTTCATGAAAAATATTTTAAAAATTAACTACAGTAAATTAAAAAAACTCATGTTCATGTTAACGAACATGAGTCAGGACACGTGTTTTGATTTTGTATGAATTAAAGGCTTTATTGTGCTTGCATATAATATGTTTTTGGTGTGCACACGTATTTTTGTATTTATAATCCATTTTAAGAATTAAAGTTTAATGTTTTTTCTACAATAAATTAATAAACACTCATGTTGGATATTTTCCATTCATGTTCACGAACATGAGTCAGGCAAAGCCTTTTGAAATTGTATGAATTAAAGGCTTAAATGTGCTTGCATATATCTTTTTGGTATGCGCATGTATATTAGTATTTATAATCAATTTCATAAAAAATATTATAATAATTTACTACAGTAAATTAATAACCACTCATGTTGGGTATTTTCCATTCATGCTCACGAACATGAGTCAGGACACGCGTTTTGATTTTGTTTGAATTAAAGGCTTTAATGTGCTTGCCTATAATATGTTTTTGGTGTGCACACGTATTTTGTATTTATAATCCATTTTAAGAATAAAAATTTAATGTTTTTCTACAATAAATTAATAAACACTCATGTTGGGTATTTTCCATTCATGTTCACGAACATGAGTCAGGACACGCCTTTTGATTTTGTATGAATTAAAGGCTTTAATGTGCTTGCCTATAATATGTTTTTGGTGTGCACACGTATTTTTGTATTTATAATCCATTTTAAGAATAAAAATTTAATGTTTTTCTACAATAAATTAATAAACACTCATGTTGGGTATTTTCCATTCATGTTCACGAACATGAGTCAGGCGTTTTGAAATTGTATGAATTAAAGGCTTAAATGTGCTTGAATATAATATATTTTTGGTGTGCACACGTATTTTAGTGTTTCTAATGAATTTTAAAATTAAAAACATAATGTTTCATTTCAATTAAAAATTATAACTCATGTTCGGTATTTACCCCTCATGTTCGCGAACATGACTCATGTTTGGTGTTTAGTCATACCCACAGAAAACAAAACGTAAAGATGAAAAAAGTAAACTTAAAATCTTACCTCACATTTCAATATCACGATGATATGAAAATTCGCTAAAATAACAAGTTTATAAGAGTTTTGTTGATAGGCTTTCCCGTTCAAAATTTTCAAAAATATTAAATATCTCGGACAAGGCTTAAGTAAAAAAAATAGTTTCTATTATTGTAATTTATGTAGTGTATATTTCGGAACGTGAAATTAAAATATTGTTGTCGTCAAGAACAGAAGCGTGAGAAAGCGTCACGATACAACAGTGGCATAAGATAATATTTACCCGTGGGAATAAACACATCAAATTAATATTTATTCTTTTTCTATGTATATATTTCAATAATATAATGCAACAGTGGTCTTTTTATAGTTATATTTTGTTTTCACTGAAATCGGAGTGGAAAATAATACCCGTTGATATAGCTCCGTTGTTGATACGTCATCTACGTCCCTGATATCGGACATTTCCAACTTAATCGGAATCGTTATCTGATTTTGAATCGGACAATTGTTGACTGAAGATTAGGGGACATCTCACCATTATTCTATCTATTACAAAACTGTTCAATGACGGATATAGTTTTAGGACACAATTAACAAAACCTTGTTCAAAGCGTTCATGTATTTCGGGTACATATATTAATCAGTTAAATTATCTTTCTTCAATAATATGCAGTACTTCCCAAGGCATACCAAATTTGCACAAATAATGATTCATACGCATTCCAATTCCTTCAGATATAATGGGGACTATCAGGGATATAAGATGCCTATATAGAAGCAGTCACCCTGTACGATTTACGTCTACAGCATGTCACTTTCTACACTCTCTACGTATTCATAAACCTTTCCTTGCTTACTACGATGTCGTTTATGGTGTCATGAAGGGGTCTCGGTTAGGATAGATTTTGTCGCCCGAAAGGACCCAGTCCGCAGGAAACGGTAGATCTATGCCGACCAAACGTCTAGGCATCGCTTTCACTGTGCATCTACTACGATTTGTGAGTGTAGTGCCTGATACAACAGAAGCCGGAGTAAACCTGCTGCTCTTGTTTGTTCTGATGATTGTATATTCCATGCCAAGTGATATCAATAGACGCAGTGATGATGGTCAAGGATAAATCCACCATGTCGGAGGAGACGACTTTCCAAGTTATGAGCTGTACCATGCATTTAAGACAAGGCATTTTACGCGCATCCTCAATGAATTGGATATCCCGGACCACGTCAAATTAATCATATAATTGAACGTATTTTCATAATACATGTACGATTTGAAGTATGTCTGCCTTTTGTTTTTACGGTAATCCTGAACATATCCGATATTTACCATTAATTAGGTACAAATTACAATTTACAACCATTTGATAATGATGAGATGTCCACCATTCTTGAGCCGTGAATTGTCCGATTCAAAAATCAGATTACGATTCCGATTATGTTGGAAATGTCCATCATGATGTTAGATACTAGTGTCCGAAGACCAGACTTTAGTTGTTCCTTCCGCCACACGGCATATTTCATACAGGATCGTTAGATCAACTACACTTAACAGGTTTAGAAACGCAAAGATTTCCCCTGTTGAATATTTTTATTTGAGTGATGCTATTATTTTTATTTCTATTTAAGTCATTTTTTGCGATGAATTATTAAAACTTTTTCAAGAATTCAATTTTATTTTGTTTTTGTTGTGTTTATGAAATTTGAATAAATTTGAAACACCATAACATTGTTAAAATAAATATTTTGCCACTTTTGCGCTTCTAAACCTGTTGAGTGTATAATCTCTTTGCTAGAGTTGTCTACTCATAATCTGAGTTCGACTGTGTTTTGCTATGCATAGTAAAGATCTACATCTTGTATTAACTCTTGCAAATAGTAAAGATATTAATAATGATATAGTAATGATAACTATTATAATTATAATCAAAATCTTTTTCAAACTAAAAAATAAGGTGTCTTATACCATATCCATAGGCAGTACTGTCAGACATATTTGATTAAGCAGGTATTGGAACAAATTTACATACATAATATTGCACATTCCTTGCGAAAATGTCATGTTGCCTTCAACATGTTTTTTCAGCTGAAACGCTCGGCACTTCAATATCATGCATGCAAAATGCAATCAACACCCAAGTACTGTCACAGGACAAGACACAACTGAAAAGAAATAAGAATAGTACACATATGATGGTAATTGAAACCAGTATAAATATGATAGAACAGATTATGGAACCTTGGTGTACACCTTAGACTGTCTGAAATAAGTTTGTTTTGAGACTATTGTTGATAAAGTCAAAGATGATCATTTAAAATTTATTCTAATCTGATCATTTACCATACTCTAGAGTGTTAACAAAGTGCGTGTTGACAGTCGACAGACAGACGGACTACAGGCGATGTCACTTGCTCGTCTTTAAGGTAGTACACCCCTAATGGGCACCAATTCAAATCATTTTAGGCTTCATATTTTCTGAATCTGTATCATTTCCCGGATTTAAAAACAAATTTTAAGAGAAATTTACCTTGAAAAAACTAAGTAATATTATTAGGAGTCTACTACCTTAAGCACATCCTGCTAAGGTGAGCTAAAAACAAAGAAAAGCTAAACCCATTGTTCGTGTTGCTAAAACAACGGGCCCTGTGTCCAAATTTTCTTACGAGTTCACTTCAGTCTATTAATCACCACTGTGGTATATTCACTTGTAAACAGATTTTTGCAGGCCGACTAGGGCATGTTCTACCCTTCGAGCGGTGATTATGTAACTCACATATTTGATGTACAGATTTATCGATATTTGTTAGAAAGCAGGTGTCTATACGCAAAATAAGTTGACAAAGTCTATATGACTTTACGTTCTACGATGTATATTCTATGCTTTGTGTTCAGCAAGGGGCATGTGCTTTGCTGTAATAGTAATTCGTTCGTTACACAAGTAACTGCTGACATTTTGTAATAGTATATATATATATATGCAGAACAGTATTTGTCAGTAAATTATAAGTACACTTTTTACAGACGTGGATTCATAATTAACGTTTTGGACACATAAATATAAACATGGATAAATAGAATACATCAAGCACATTAACTATTCTACTTTGTGACATTGACCACATATCAAATCATGGATTTATGAAGTGGTAATGTACTTTGCGGTTAATAAATGGAATTTTCATATGTTTTGTGCGCTTGTGAGGTCTTACCTGCAAAACATCAGTGAGGACGTCCTCGATCGCATATTCTACCAAGACTCTAACATTCTGATTGCATGTAGTTTTCTTTTGTTGTTCTATCAGTGACCTAAATTGTGAAACATTATAATTCCGAAACTGCACTGAAATGCCAGGCACCGACCTCGTATCGGTAACTAATAATAAATATATGTAAGTAGAGTTTTGCATTAAACTACATTGTTTTCTCATTCATGATAAGCAAGAAATGACAAAAACACGAACAAATCACAAAAAGTTCAGGAACATATTATATTTGTTTTATTTTGACATCCTGTTTTATGATATTGTATGCATTAATTAATTCATATCTGATATCTAACGATTATTTTCACGATAGTAGATCTAACGAGCATTTTCACTATAAACGATGTTTTAAAATGAATTGGAAGAAACGTGATATGATAGAGATGTTAGAAAACGAAAGCATTCACAAACAACATGTAAATAGTTATAGGAGTACACGATGTTCTCGTCTTTTGACAATAAGACATAATGGTGGGAGAACTGGAAATCAAATGTTTCTTGTTGCGGCATTATTTGGAATCGCTTTTGATCACGATTTCTTACCGATAGTAAGTCCTTCTTTTCCTTTGCTCAAATATTTTGATCTTCCAAACATTTATCATGAACATTTACGAAACTCTATTGCATGCAATCCACCATTGCCGGGAGTTTATTTTAAATGTTTCAATGGTGGGCTTAGAAGTAACATTACAAATGTAATACTACGTCATCAATTCCAGTCGTGGAAATATTTTATAAATGCTGAAAGAATCATCAGACAGATCTTTCAGTTGAAACCGCATTTCCTGGAAAGAGCAAACACATTTCTGAAAACATATGTTAAAAAAGGTCACAAAGCTGTCTGCATTCACGTTAGAAGGGGAGATATGAATACTGCAGACTACAAAAAGAAGGGCGTAGAAGTTGCAAATATAACATTTATTTACAAAGCGATGCATTTCTGTAGAGAGACATTTAAGGACGTCCATTTTATTGTTTTGAGTAATGATATGTCCTGGTGTAAGACACATATTAAAGAAACAGTAACTTTCAGCGATTTCAAAGAGCCAGGGTATGATTTGGCTTTGATGTCTTTATGCAAACATGTTGTTGTAACTTCAGGTACATTTGGCTGGTGGGGTGCGTGGCTTTCAAACGGAATAGCAGTATATTTCAAAGGATATATCCGAGAAGGGTCTTGGCAAGCTCATAGAGTTAACAGAGAAGATTACTATCCACCCGATTGGATTGGACTTTAAAAGTACATGTCCCCGTATCAGATGCATTGTGTGATAGCGCT
Organism: Saxidomus purpurata; assembly: GCA_022818135.1. NCBI lineage: Eukaryota > Metazoa > Mollusca > Bivalvia > Venerida > Veneridae > Saxidomus > Saxidomus purpurata. Next base: position 37,684 of record JAFMSR010000453.1, read on the forward strand.
AGATAGTAGAGCAGCTTTTTATTATTTCTGGAGTCTAGTATGCACTAACATGTAACAAGCTAAGATATATCCCATGTTCAAGAGACATTGAAAATAATTGAACAGTTCATATAATATATAATAGTTGGAAAGTTGGAAATTGTCAAGGTCAATGTCAATTCTCAGTTGAGACTATTTATGTGTGAACCTAGCTTAAAGTTGTTTCTGTATTTTTCTGTCAAGTATGTCTTTTTTGACTAAAATGAATCTTTTGTTTGAAGGAGAGAAATATTGTATACTTTTTTTTCTGTTTAGTGAAAGTAACTTACTTAAGTAATTTATTTACATCATAGAGTTTACATAACACAACCCAAAACTAAATTTGTAGGAGGAAATGCATACCTTCATGGTACTACATTGAAAACTTACTAATCTTCATATATGTTAAATATGAGTAGATGCTATTAAAAAGCTTATGTAAAGTTAATAATGTTCTTCATTTTTATATTCTATTTTTTTTTCAAATAGGAAGTTCTTTACTCTTTAAACCATCTTCACCATCAATTATCAACTTTAACCTACTGTAAAAGCAGCTCTTCAGTAGCTGACTATGAAAAACAAAAGCCTGTCTATCTATTGTGAATACACAGGACTCTATGGACCCCACTGGCCACATATCTTAGATTTCTGTATGGCTAGCGAAGTGCACATTAATCCTTTAAACAATAGATTTAAGTAATAAACCCATAGTCCAATAGTTGAAAGTGCCGTTTGCACAATAATGTCTTAAATCGTGGTTTAAAGTCTCAAACCTTAATTTAATGTCTGTTAAGAGAAAACCAATCAAATCAGCTGGAACCACGGTTTAAAGTGTCACGTGACCCGCTTAAACGATAATAACTTATACTTATACTTTAAATTGTGGTTTAAGACTTTAATCTAGGGTTTTACGCACCAAGTGCCATTAAATCTTTTAAACCATAGGTTTACCTGTTATAGCGGGTCATGTGATACTTTAAACCGTGGTTTAGCTAATTTGCTTGGTTGTCTTTTAAACTATGGGTTTAACAGATTTTAAACTGCGATTTAATACTGTAAAAACAAAAATAATATCAAACAGGGAATGCCACGTACCAAAAACGCAGCCTCCCCAAAACGAGTTTAAGATATTGTTGTGCAAACTATGGCAAGCGAAAAGCCCATTAAGGTAGTGCAACTGTAATGGACACCTTTCCAAATCTAATTTGACATATTATTTTCATTATCTATATCATGTCACTGATTTATTTGCAAAATTTCAGGTAGGTTACCATCATTAAAAAAAAATATTTGAATTTTTCCTTCAAGACCCAATATTCCGCTTTCTCTTCAAATAATTTGACCCCTAGGGTAGATTAAAGCTCTATAATTCTCTCACATTTGTAAATTCTGTAACAATTTTGGTGTCTATAAAACAAGTAATAGTGACAGAATTATAAATCAGACATTATAAGACATTCTTGTAAACCAACAATCTACAATTGTCAATTATCCATGGCACCCCAGCATAAAATGGAAGCGGTCCCAGCTGAGAGAAAAAGAGGTTGTGTAAAATTAAACGAGTCTCGAGTCATTAATATGAATACTCAGTCAGTATTTATGATTTATTTTTATTAAATAACCTATTTGCAATTAAAAAAACAAACAAAAAACAATTTGCCCGTCTAGTTTTTGAAAAAATAAGAAAAACTAACGTCTATGTCAGTTATTTCAACCATTTTATTCCAATTATGTCACCCCTAGGGTTTTCATAAGTTCCAAATTTAAGCATTTGTTAAATAATTGTATCATATTTAATGTGTAACTATTACAAATGAATACCAGAACAAGTTTTAAACTGCAATAAAACAGTATTATGAAACTACATATATCACTGAAGTTGATTCATACCCCTGCAAGGCCACCTTGACACAAGCAAAATAGAAATTTATATGCAGTTTTCAAAATTCAAGTACATATTATCACATGTTCAGTGATTTCAGAATTTTCTGTGTCTAATTATTATAAACAAATGCCAGAATTATTATTCAGCTAGAATAAAACAATTGTTAACATGTCAATTTTTCTAAGAAAAAAGAAGGATGTATTGTCACAGGCTTGGCTCATGCGCGTCTGCGTGAGCGTGCAAATGTTAAATATTGGCCATAACTTTTCTATTACAGGATGGATTTAGTTCATATTCACACATAGCAATCCTAGTGACAAGACCTTCACACTGACCTAATATATAGTGACCCTGACATTCAGGTGACCTTGACCTCTTCACTTACAACAGCAAAAAACATCAAATGTCAAAAACTTTATTATTATCAAATTGGACATTTTTGGTTTATATTCAATCGTACAACAATCCCTGTGGAAAGACTTAAACAGGACCCTACCTGAAACAAAAATGCAAATCATATTTGTGTTACTTTTCTTACTGATAGACAGTTCAACACTGAATATGTGTTCCAGCTTATACAATGGACATCACCGAATTGAAAAAAATGAAAAATCTCATAGAAATATACATGTGTAATTCACAATCACATATGAAATTACTATTACAACATTCATTTCATATGCATGCAACATTAATCTGTCTAATTACTTTTTTCCCAAAATATTGAGAGTTTTTGGGAATAATTTCTTCCAGCACTTTCTTTGCATTTGAGACTCTGGGTAAACCTTCTGAATTCTTAGCAGTGAAAACATCTCGTATTGTATCTTCACCACCACGGGTGTGTAACATTCTAAAATGCATTAGACTTAGTCCAGGCCCAACAATATTTTCAGCTGTAGGCTTTTTAACACACCAGTGAAGATAAGTGGATGTAAAGGTTGGCAAGTTTAATGTTTTAGTATTGTTGAATTCCAAGTTATTTGCTACTGCAAATGGAGTGAAACTGTGAGCCATCATATCTTTTGTTGGGAGATTCACAAACTGAAGCAATTTTCCTCAAGCCATTACATTATGTGCATCATAGGTTTCACAAAGCAAAGATGACACAAGATCTACTTGTTTCAAAGACTGCCTGGCATATAACTTTCTTAAAACAGACAGTGAATCAATAAAAACACACTTTAAAAATTTATACCAATGTTCTTCAGAGTTGAAACTAAAATATGTCAATCAAAGCGCCGTCTGTTATGCGCAACTAAACATACTCTTGTGAACTTTCAAAGCCAGCTAATCATTTTATTAAAAGCTGATGTGATTGGAACTGATTCCACAACTTTTCCATTCACTTTCATTTCTTCTCCAAGCATGGCTATGTCAGTCACATTGGTTGCATATTCACTAATTGGAACTCTTAGAGTGACAAATGTGTTGAATTGGGCTTCAAACTTCACCTAGACTGCAGCAATCTGTGTTATATGGAATAAGACTCTTCCTTCGTCTGCAAATAACATTGAAATAAACATAATAAACATGTAAATAAATGAATATTCTTTATTTTATCTAAAGCCGGGTACATGTACAAGTATATGGTGATAAATCGTTAGGCTAATTGACCGTTTGACTTGATAGCTCAGTTGGTAAAGTGACTACTCTGACAGCGGAAGGCCCTGGGTTCTAGTCCTGGTTGAGCCACAATTGAGCCACCATTACATGTCCAAACAGGAAACATTCAAAAGTATGTAACATGTTCTCTCGATGAAATAAGAATACCATCTTACACAAAAAACAAAGTCTCTTTTATTTTATGCTAAAATACCGCTACTTTTGTTGAGTTTGTTTCAATGAAATGTCAAAAACTGTTGGAAATATCATAAAAGCATTGAAATGTCAATTTTATTTCACGGAAAACCATAAAATAAACTTTTGTTATTCATAATATTATTATAAACAAAAATTTCAAAAGCATATTATTACTTTACTGCTGGTGATGTATCTAAAGATGGACCCATGTCTTCTATCAAACCACTAATGTTGGCTCGTGCAGCAAGAGAATCTTGACTGGCAATTTTCCTGAAAAGTTTCATTTTGATAAATTCAATTATTATTAGTAATCAAGCGAGCTTATCAAAAGAAATCAGCATCATTACAATAAATAATCATCCCGGTTCCGGGGGCGACAGTACATCCCGCAATTATTTACTTCATTGTTAATCATGTACAGTAAATAGCGTCATTACACGGTGTATAGCCTATAACAATTAATTGAATTATAACAAAGTCCTTCTGTGTGACAGTGTCATTGACTTCTTCTACTTTTACAATAAAATATGAATATTGAAAAAGGTACACTTAAATGAATGCAAGTACCGCCATTTGCAAAAGAATGCCTTATATGCTAGCCGTACAGAATTCCATACGGTACGCAATATGCTGCCTAATTCTCGGCTTTGCCGGGATGTCATTCTGACTAGTTAACCAATCGAATTATAAGGTTGCATTCATTTCTTCATTAAAAGTTGTGAAAGGGGAAAACTCAGTCTTTACCGTTGACTCATATGCAAGTTTAAATTTATTTCAAACAAAACAAAAACCTTTTAACGACACAGAATTTTTATAAAAACAATCGGATTGTTTCAAAATAATGGAAGATCTTGGTCCAGCGATGACAGCCAATGAATCACCTTTCCCGAATGTAAATAATTTATCAGTACCCGGATGTGCGAAGCCTAGCCTCAATATTTCGCCCTGGCGCACAATTTGTTGGGCTAGTGAAGCCGAGAAATAAAATAATTACAACTGTCTATGTGTGCATGTACCTAATGATCTATCTATTGCTGAAAGCGGCAATGAGTACAGATTGTAGCCCTTATCCAAAATGCAATTATACAATACACCATACCAGTTCCAAGTTTGGTGTTCAAAGCGAACCATGGCATCCGGTCGGCATCCGTGTTCAGATGGTTCACGTTTAACTGGTAAGTAAGCTGGTAAGTTAATGGCACTGGCCCAAGTCCACACTTTGACAACATCAATAAAGACAGAAGACAGAATAATTTCCACTCCACCAAATTATTTCCTTCTAAATTTCCCAAGGTCAACATTCATTAGAAGCCGCAAACGATATCAAACAATTAGGAAACATAAGCATGATAAAGTCTGACAGAAGAACCTATCACTACAAATTATCTTCTTCCAAATTTTTACGGTTCACATTCATTTGGAAGCCGTAGTTCTGTTTCTAGTTAACATAATACATGTGATTGTTCTTGATATGCTTCCTTCGCCTACAGTTTGCTTGCTTCGTAAACGTCCCTTCTTTATTACGATTCATCTTTCTTGTTTTTCGCGAAAACAAATTACTTTCGATTCGCATTTATCACTTCCGGTTTGATTTTTATTCTATTTTTCAACATAATTTGAGTATTCAAGCGAATCATAGTAGTTAAATTCAATATAATATAAGAAATTAGTAACTTAATGAAATATTATTTCGTAATAACAAAAATAAATCACACGTAAAAATCTCCCGGAAACTACGGAAGTTTACCGACATTTACCGATCTTCGAAATTATGGCGAAACTTTGCAATCGTCCTACCAATTCTATAAACACAAGTTAAACTGTTAAATAATAGTTTACACCTCTTCCCCCCAAGTTTCAGGTGCCGTTTGCACAATTATATTTTAAAACGGCGGTTTAAAGTCTTGAACCGCAAAGAACTCCTATGATTCAAAAAAAAAGAAATCTGAACACGCGCTATCTAATCTCTTCTCAGCCAGTTCGCATTTACTGGCCCTGTTCCGGAAAGTAACTACATGTGTCATTCATGTACTGTCGTATCCTCAGTCCGTTGGCTACGTCCGAATATTCTGATACTGGAAAGTAACAGAATCAGAAAGACGCAAAGAGAAAAAGAAAAGGAAAGAAAACGAAAAAACGAGAAGAGAGAAAAAGAAGCGAACCTAAGTTTTGGCATCTCAAGCCTTGTTTGAATTGTCTTCATGCGTATGACAATATTTGTACATGTATGTACAATTCAGTGCTTTAAGATATAACGAACAGTATTAGCTGCTTAATTTTCATTAAAAGTGCAGTACGCCATTTTTTCATAAAATGCCTTTTTCACATCGTACTGTCCATGTTTCGCCAAAAATATGAAGAAAATATCTTTCCAAAATTGATAATCTGAGTCGCAGCACACTTATGTCGTATTTGGCTTCTGACAATTTTACCTGCCTGCCGAAATCTTTACTTGTTCAGAATTGAAAAAAAAAATCTGTGAAATCAATATTTCCAGTCTACATGTAATGCCAGCCCGAGAGTGAACACGAAACTTTTCTGTTTTGAATTCTGATTTTACTTTCAAAGCCTATGGCTTCTCCTATCCTTTTATTTTCGGGAAAGAGTTGGGGTTAATGAGTCTCGGAAAAAAATTCAAATCAACAAAATTTGGACATGAAAATGAAACGACAGACATGGCAGACGGGTAATTTTATCTCGTATACAATTTGTTTATTTCATTAGCATGTACATGTATTATACATGATGAAATTATGGAAATTTGTGAATGTTCATTGACCAAACTTGATAGCATCACAGCGAGACCATGTTATCACGCTTTAACTAACTATATATTTTTACTTTACGTTTTGATGTAAAAACATACAATCCATGATAAAGAAAACATATACTAACGAATTTCATTTCAATAAAACGACCGGAAAACGACAAACTATGTGCATGGTTAAAATCCGAATGCTTTTGACACGGACATTTTGTTTCCAACTAGAACGTTACAATGTACATGTCGTCAGTGTGACCGCTATATTTACTCTCGCGTGCAAATTTATTTTCAGTGTCATTGGCTACACACATACATTATTATGATAATAATTAGTGTAACAGTTCTATGACATATCAACTCACTGGCTGCGCGCAAGTTGGTGCACAAGAAATTCACGGAATTTACTTCATGTATGTAATAACTTGTATATACGAGTACAAATAAAACCGTGAAAGAATAACTATCACATTCCGGGGAGCTGCATATGAAGGTCCGGGAAAATTTCTGTAGACACTCATCGGTGTCACTCTTTTTGTATCCTAAGGGATGTCTGTTCACACCATGCTCGTAAAATACATGTACAGATCTATTTAAATACAAATGTATGTCCATTTTCATTCACACCGTAAGGATGGGATTGTAATAGATCTATTATCGTTTTAATGTTTGAAGTTTGATTCTAAATTTTCAAGATGTGCGATCGTAATCTATTCAGTCACGGAAAGTACCTATATTTCCGTTTCAACTTTGTTACGAATTTTGTTAAACTTAACAGCATTGAGATGTATTTATTTAATTACACAAATGTGAATACTTCTTTTAAACAATGCAACTCACACTAAAGGTCGGGTAGTACACGAGTTGAATTTATCGATCGATACCTGGCTACTGAGGTATTAGATAGTACACCCCTATTTTGAGCGGTTGTTTATAATAGAATCTTCCACTTAAAGTTGTTTCGGATTTTAGGTAGTGTAATACGTCTCTGTATGAAACTATACTATCGGGAAATGCTGTACAATTATTGCCACGGCTGTAACATATGCAAACAAGCACTTATAATCATATATCATACATGGTTGTGTAGGTATGGCATATACGTACATGTACATATAACATACAGTACTATGTTTGTGTCTGTCCGTCTGTCCGACTTCAAAAACCATTGACACATACCTTTTTGGGGTCTCAAAGTACCTACTTAGTCACCTTTACATTGTCACAACTTCCTTAAACATGCTTTCATAAACATAAATCATACATGGTTGTGTAGGTAAGAGGTATACCTACATGTACATATAAGATACATTGACATGTACGTGTCCGTCCGTCCGTACGACTTCAAAACCAATGAAAACTATTGAACACATACCTTTTTTTTGCTCAAAGTGCCTACATGGTCACCTTTATATGGTCATAACTTTCTTATTCATGCATTTATAAACATATATCATACATGGTTGTATAGGTAATAGGTATACCTACATGTACATGTAAGATAAAATAATATGAACGTGTCCGTCCGTCTGTCCGACTTTGAAAACCAGTCAAAACAAGCATTTTTAAGGGTCTAAATAGTTATGTTTAAGCCATGTTTCTCGGCTCGTACAGACGGACGATCATATATAATACACATATCGAAGTATGTATGTGTAGATATATCAATTACCTATTGGTTGATACTTACTTTATAATTATGTCTCAATTTCTCATAGAGTTATTGCCCCTTGATCTTACACTTAGCTCTATTTTGACAAAATATTGAACGAACTTTGTTGGTTTTTCGAGTCGTACGGACGGACAGTGTCATTATATATATCTAAGTATGTACTTGTAGAGTAACCTTATACCTATTGATTACTGGCTAACCATAACCCGGTACATAGATGTGTAGGTATAGGTCCTGACTACGTTTTAATACCATGCCCGTGTTCCTACGGTAGCCCTTGGGGTAAAGCAAAGTAAAAAAATGTGCCGCGGTAGTGCTCAAACTTAAAATATATTACTATTTTGACTGATTTGTATTGGTTTTCGACAAAGTTCGAGCCGCTAAGACCTGACCATATATATGTTTGATACATGGATATGGAGATATGGGTCCTGGCTAGGTTTTAAGATCATGCCCGAGTTGCTGCGATAGCCGTAGGGGTCAGGTGACGAAGATGGTCCCTTCAAATGGTCCAACTTTTGGTCTTGGTCTCTGATTGGCTAATTGTATCACATGATTATTTTGAAACCAATTATTTTGATTGGTTGTTTAAAACATGTGACATTTTCTATGTACTGTATTCCGCCATTTTGAAAGTTTATTTTGACGTGAATAGTTGGAATGACATAACAATAGTTTTTTGTTTTGATTTTCATTATTTAAAATATATAGGAGTGTTTTTGAAAGAGTTTGTGAATTATAAGGATATGGAAAAGGTATTTCCTTTTATTGAATATGATTTTTGAAAATGTTTTTGCTTATTGAAAAAATATAATTTAGATATGAATGTTTATCTGTCGTTGCAAGCATTCAATGGACGATGATAATGATGATTATGATGATATTGATGATGATGTTGATGATAATATTGATGATGATGATGCTGATGATGATGTTAGTATTTGAGTGATTGAAAAAGAACCAATTTATAAGTGAACTAGTTTCTTGTGTTTTGAACAAACTACGACGATGATGATAATGATGATGATTATGATGATGATAATAAAATCTGATAGGAAAGATAATGTGATGATGCCGATGATGATGGCTTTTATGTAATTGTTTGTTATTCCAAGTCATTTCGTCTGTCTTGTGCGAACTGCTACAATGATGATGATGATGATGATCCTAAAACCTAATAGGAAAGATGATGTGATGATGTTTTTAGATGGTTAACCTGAGTTAAATTTGTTACTAAATATAGATTCCTTTGTTTAAAAAGCCCGCGTAAATAGCTTAACCCTAACAACTTTACTAGGATTAACTGCAAGTGTTATTAGTGAACGCAGACATTAAGGTTAGGGCGTTAGGGTTAGGGGTTAGGGTAGGGTTAGGGTTAGGGTTAGGTGGGTTAGGGTTAGGGTTAGGGTTAGGGTTAGGGTTTAGGGTTTAGGGTTAGGGTTAGGGTTGGGAATTTACTCTATAATAAATCGTGCTTTGTGGTCTTCGATCGTGCTTTGTGGTCTTCGACCGTGCTTTGTGGTCTTCGGCTACCGTGCTTTGTGGTCTTCAAATCGTGCTTTGTGGTCATTGGACCGTGCTTTGTGGTCTTCAGGGAAATTGAGTTATAGGGGTTTTTTAGGGGTTAAGGGTCTCCTTCCCTGACAGTCTTGAATTGTATTAGGGGTGTCCAGGGGCGTATCTTGGATCAGTTTATAGGTATTTCTTTGTTATTTTCATCAAACCCTGACATAGAAGGAGTTATCCATGAAAGTTGTAAAAATTTTCACCCATATAGGAGCCCCTAGAAAAAGGGGATTTTAAGGGATTTGAAGAGTATATATCCCTGAAATGTCCTTAGTTACACCTTATGTCTCAATTATAACAACAGGGTAATCTTAGGACAAAAGTTATCGAACTTTGAATTTTACCCTGATTTCTGTTGGAACATTTCAACCCTGTGTTTATTATCCAAGCTAAGTTTAATGTTATTGCATGGGTTTATTTGTTGATATATATGGCGCATAGGACACAAGATGGACATTACTTAATATTTCTGTTCATTAGATTAGACAAGACTCCTTCTAAGGTGTATTAAGTCATTAATGAACATTAACTAAAGCACAAGGGATTCAATGTATATTATTGGGTTGGTTGCTATCAACTGTGTGAGCCCTGCAAATTGGAAATTGATATATAGCATGTGAAATGTACCTAATTGAAGATAAAGCTAACGTCTTAACCTTTGAAAGAGACCATGCTTAAGTAAAGCAGTTATATAATCGTGGTAAACATACGTTACGTTAGCTTTACACATGCATACCGTGCACTCTGTGTGAGTATTGCGCGTCTTTAATAAGTCGATACCTTGACTATGTTTAAAGATCCGGCAAAGCTGTTTATCACTGATATAGGTTGCTTAATGCGTTCTCCCAAAAATAAGATACTAGTCATTGAACTATAGAGAAGACCACAAGGTACGATTTTTCCCAACAGAAATTTCTTTTTTTCTTTTTACCTTTAATGTTGCATTCATACTCATGCAAGCTTAATTTTCTGAAAGACAACAACAATTGCGTCAATATATTTTAGCACTGTTACCTTAAATTCTGTAATTTTAAAGAAAATTAAGATTGAAATTATAAGTCCTTTCAAACCCTAAACCAGGTATCTGTTAAATCTCATTTAATTATTAATTATCATTATATTTGAGGAAGTTATGTGAAACACAGTTACTGTTCCCCAAAAATACTTATTCCTAGAGATGTTTAACCTTATAAAAGACTATGTGCACAAAATTAATAGAAAAAATGATAGAAGACCACAAGGTACGATTTTCCCAACAAAATATTTGTTTTTCATTTTTACCTTTAATACTGGTGGCATATCTTTCTAATCATATTTTCTTGAAAGAATACCAACAAAACTAGTATGTAGCTTAATATAAACATATGGTCTTAATTGGTAGAAATGTTTTAGGACTTTAAAATTTCAGGCACTTGCAAACCCTAACCCTAATTTTGTGAAATGCTACTTATCAAAGGATAAAGATTTTATTCCGAAAAAAGTACAAGCATATAATATTTGTATTCTCGAAATACATGTTATAAATCATTTTAAGGATATAAATTCCCTGCCTAAACAGAATAAATCGAAAAAATCTTACAAGACCAGAAGATACGAAATTCCCAACAAAAACTTATATCTTCATTTATTCTAAAAATACTACAATACTTTATTTTTAAACTTAATCTTCTTATAGAATACAAAATAAACTACACAATATTTCACTGGCGACAATCTGTGTCTCTTATTTCAAAAGTTATGATACTTTAAAAATCAAGACCATTCATACCCTAACCCTAGTTTAGAAAAATCTTGATTTATTTCCTAAATTCATATCTTGTGTTTAGATTGTCTAGCATATGATACTTTAATTGTAACAATGAGCATTTATATATGATTAACTCTTGCTAAAAGTCCATTTTTAAACAATTATCCGAAAAAAACAAGAACGACCACAAGATACGATTTTCCCAACAGAAAATGTATTTCTTCTTTTTAGCCTTAACTATGTTATTTGTATGTTTTTATATAAAGTTTTCAGAAAAATGGCATGAAATGTATCCAGGATTTGTTTAAGTCATTGCTGTCAAGACCTTTGCAAAAAAGATATAGGCCGGAGAAATTTTTCTCACCCTAACCCTAACCCTAGCCCTAGCCCAAGATTTTCATTTCTATCTAAGTACAATAAATTCAGAAATTTCAAAGAGTAATTACTTTTATTTATATAAAAACAAGATATTCTAACAATTTCCAACAATATGATAAGCATTCAGTTTCAAGAAAATTGCCAAAAACCAGAAGATACGATTTCCCAACAAACCCTGAAGACCACAAAGCACGATTTTTGACCCCTTCAGGGTTTGGGTTCTAGGCCCCTTGGTGATATTTCGAATACATTTCTGAGTCGTTGGGACAAATAGGGATCTATTGCACCACTTAGAAACTTCCATTCCAAAAAGACAAAAAAATTCCTTTTGACCCCTAAATATTAGGGGCTGACCCTTAAAATTTTGCCATGTCGAAAAGGGGCCAAAACCCTGATAATGGTGTGAATTTCAGCTACATGACACTAGAAATTGAAAAATCATTGAACTTAGAAATTTTAGGGGCTGAAGACCACAAAGCACGATCGAAGACCACAAAGCACGATTTGGTCCCCTCTAGGGTTTGGCCCCTTTTTAAGCTGGGTGACAGGAAACACTTTTATCAGACGAAGGAGACCTGTTGGGACAAAATGACCTACTTTCAATCACGCCAATGTATGGATAAGAATAATTTGAATACAGCAAGTGTCCATTACGGGATCCCTAATAATGCATTATCATACTTAAGGGGACCCTTAAAATTATCAGTATTATCAATTTCAAGTTTGTACTAAACCCACCAAAAAAGTTATAAAAAATTCAAGTTAAACCCTTACCCTGAAGACCACAAAGCACGATTGAAGACCACAAAGCACGGTAGAAAACCGCGAAGGGTTTGGCCCCTATGGCCCTTAGGGGGTTAAACATGGCTTGGTTCGTTGTTGGAAATCACAATGGAGGTCAGGGTTTTAATCAGAAACAAACATATCAAAGGATTAAAAAGTGGATGTTTTCGGTTCAAAATTCAAAAAGTTCTCAAATTTCAATAGCCCTAACCCCAAGATTTTCACAAGTCCAATTTTGGCCAAAATTAAAGGGTCAGGGGTTCTCTAGGGTTTTCTAATGGAAGTCCCTAAGGGTCCCAACAGTCATTTGTGAATAGTTTTGGTAAAAACCCTGTTTTGATTAAGAAAATATGAAAAAAGTCGGATTTTTCAACATAAACATATAAAGGCCAAAGTTACAGACATGGTTGCCATGGCAACAAAGACCATGAAATCGGTCTTATTTTTGGGCCAAACCCAAACTAGATACTAAAAACCCAAAGCTGAATACACACTACCCCAAGACCACAAAGCACGATTTCCCAACAGCATTCCCAGTTAGGGTTAGGGTTAGGGTTAGGGGTTAGGGTTAGGGGTTAGGGTTAGGGTTAGGGTTTT